>JAHZNA010001349.1:0-18044 GCA_027743935.1 Sinodicranocentrus sp. ZH6
GACGGGAATGATCCCAAACGACAAGCACCTGAACAAATGGCTACTGAGAAATGGAAAAATTACCAAAAGGATCCTACGAAAAAAAGAGAACATAAAATTCATAAAATGCGTAGCCTAGCAGGGCCTGGTTCAGGAATTTCCGAGAGATCAATTTTTGTAAAAAGCGACCCTAGTCCCATTCATCTTCCAGGTTCTGGTGGACCTCAAGCTGCAGCGTCTTCTGATAGTCAATTAAATGCAAACGCTAGCTTTATGAAATTTTCACAAATGATTTCCGCGTCAAGCTCAAAGAGCAGTTTTGGAACGTGGCATAGAAGGAGGAAGGAGCAGTTTAGTGCTTATGACTTCCTACCAGAGTCCAAGTATAGAGGGTCATTTTGACAATGCTTTCATTATACTATACACATTTTTATGAACCCATGTTCAATAACATAAATGGAACTCAGCTTTTCATTACAAGTCGTACTTAAGAAACTTATTGTAATAGGCATATTAAATATTTCTAGAACTATTAATGCTTGAGGAACTGGTTGCATTTATTTTTTTCGTTACAAGATATCAGAAAGTGAAATACCATGCCTTAAATTTGGCACTAAATCATTCAAACAAGTTTCAAAACCTTGGATTACATTCAGTGATCAATCGATTAATTAAACAGTGAGTGATCATTGAATGGTAAACCGGACGAAAGAAAGACAGAAGTATTGAGGAAATTCAAAACCTTTTAGCATTCCACGAGTGCATACCTTTATTAACTATGTTGTGACGGGTTCAAGCTAAAGGAGTATTCAAACTCAATTCGTATTGTCTGCACGTTTCGTATTATTCCTATTCATGAGTTCTCCCCTGAAGCTGAATTATCTGTGGTGTCATTATGGAGGTCCATAGCATAATAATACATTGTGGTTGATAATGTGCTAATGCATGCTCATATTTTACGTCAACTCAATATCAGCTTTGAGCTGAAACCATATTAAAATCTACAGCAGATTAAAAATTAACACAGACATGAATACAAGAGTAAGCGTACTTGTGTACAAAATAAAAGTGAGTTAAATATTACTTACGTCCAAAACTTTTGGTATTACATATATTTATCTCCATCTTATAACAATAAGAAACACTGATAAACATGCTTAGCTTGGAAGGAATTGAATAGCTTTGTGCATATTGTAGGAATATTTATCGTGTATTATATTATGAGGTAGTAAAGCAACGTTATTTACAATGAAAGGTAAACTATATTTAGTACTCAGAAAATCGACTTACCTGGTCTCTTATTAGTTTTTGTATATGCTTCACTGATCTTCGCTTTTGTCACAATGGCTTGCTTGATTTGACAATGAAATGCTGTCTTAAGAACTCATTTTCATAAATGCATGTTGCGGTTACGAGTATAACTATCACTCTCACGTCTCACCTCATCATCTTTTACCCTTTGCTAACTATGCTTTATTATGTAGAATTTTATTATGCTGGTATCTGCACTTTGTATCAACTAAAGAGTACTTCATTGGTCAAGACTCTAAGTGGGGACATTTTCTCTAGTTAATTATTCACTGGCTTCAGGTTATGTATGATTGTATGAGCTCAGTATTATTTTTTCGTGCTTTGCAGAATCTGGTGTGCTGTTGGATTGGAAATCCCCACATGAATTTGGGATGCAGAAATCTTTTATACATTGGATCGGAACTAATTTTCTAAAGCTTTTACTTGGTCAAATTTATACTTACAATCCAGTCCAGAACAGTCTCAGATTTGTATATTAAATTTAACCTTGTAAAAAATCCGTGACTAAAGCTTGGATTTTACTCATAAAAGTTTGAGTAGCCTCTAAAAGTGAAGTGGCATCGGCAGTTGCGAAATAGGATGGGTAAACAAGCTGATGTGAGTGAATGTGTGTTCAAGTGAAAGAGTGAGTGATTCTTGAAGGGATTTTTTTTACATATACATAGTTTTAAGAATAAAAACATGCACATACTTGAAATTTGCTTCCTATAATAGTCACAATGAAAGCGGTCAATTTATTCACGCTTACCGTCGCTATTAGTGCAGTATCTGTCGTGGATTGCAGCAAATGTTGGAAAGTTATTCCTGAGAAAGGATTCTACAATAACGTCAAATTTCCCGAAGTTCGAATCACAAAGATGATTCCTCTTACCACTGCTCGAAACTTGTATTCCGCGCAGAAGCCACCCTCTGAAACGATAGATGCAAAAAGAAAAATAAGCCTTCCCAGCACTTTGCAGTATTTGCGTTTCGATTGTTCTGCCAACTACAGAGTTTCATGGGGCTTTGAATCGTATCCAGTATGAACCAAATTTTGAAAGCGTTTCCAATTAAAGATTTACAATCAGCATATTGCAAATTGCATAATTTGGCTTATTCTGAAATTTCGTTACAGTGGATTACATTTAACGTCTGGACTGGAACTGAGCTGCCCGCTGGGAAAAACGGTTCGAGATTGTACACCGCAACGGTGGAGTTTAACAATGTTCAGGAGACTTCACTTCAAACAAGAATTCCGATTTGCTACAGTGTCGAAGATCCATGCATACAAACCGCTGTAGAGCCACGGTCCGGGACGGCTAATAACGTGGAAATTACATTTGCTGCTGGATCACGTATGTGATTGATTAGTAGATTGCAAATTAGAAAATGTTTACTGCAGTATTTATTGTACTCGCCTTAATTTACAAATTAAAGGTTACGGCATTCAATCGAAGTCAGAGAAAAAAGATCAGCACTTTGGAACTAACCAAAATTGTACATTAAAGTACGGCTATGATCCAGAGTCTCAGAAGTTTTATTGTGAGGAGACGGATCCTACAAAGCCAAAAAATTCAGGGAAGATATTTTTGGTACCATGTGCTGACCCTGTTACCTGTGAATCTTTCGTGGCTAAAGTAAGTATATCAGTCAGTACATAAAACTAGGTAGAATAAATCGAAGAAGCGCCAACGGACCAATCGTGATAACGATAACTATTTATTTAATTGCCTGGCAAAATCCATATTGCCAGTTAATAGCAATTAAATAATCAACTCAAAAGTTTTAAAGAAAACGATAATTACTGATTTTTAATTGCAAAACCCCACATTTATTTACAGTCTGACTGTGATGCTCAGATTCCATATCCTATATCTGAATGTAAAGCTGCAAATCGCTGCAGGAAAGAAACATCCTTTGCTGGAAAATTTCCTGGAATTGCTGTTTGCCACTCTGGAAACGCTGCAGAGCATTCTATAGCCATCCCATATTTTTACTCTTTTAGTCAATACAATTCTTCTACCAACAGCACTATACGATGCAAGCGACATCAATTTAATTTTGCGACTTAAAAATAACCTTTAGTGAAATAAATTATAACTTTTATGAATTAAATGCAGATCTGAACTGGAAGGATGCAAAACCAGAAGATATGCTTCAGCTCCAATCTTTTCCTCATCCTATTTATACAAATCAAAGATTACTTTTAGTTTGCAACGCTTCCTATTATTTCCTTGGGTCTGGCATGTATTTTGACCTTATGAAGGAAGACACTCCAGGGGGAGATGATATATTTGAAATCAAACAAATATATGATGACTTGGATTATGAAAAGGACGAACTGGCAGGTGCCAAAGAGTCGATAATAGAGGATGAAGCAAACGTGGGAGGCATTGGATCAAGGCTTCCATTAGTAAGATCACTAACGCTGCGTAATTTCAAGTTCGATAGCTGCAGGAAGATATAAACTTTCTTGTTATGCTCCTGTCTGGAATACCAGTGAATGGGGAACGATATCCACTACCGTGACTGTACAACGTATGTACATTGAAAATGTTTTACTACTTCCTGAGGTTTTATGTAGTTAACAAGGAAATTTATGAAAAATGCGTTGAATATCCACTACGTTCTTCATAGAATCTCTCGTACCGGAATTTGACGGTGGTAATAAGACTATGACACAGTACTATGCTCCTTACAAGCGTTTGGAGTGTCTTGCATTTGGAATTCCTAAACCTGATCTGAAATGGACTCGAGACGGTGGAACTGTTCCTAATGAAGTCAGTTTAACTACTGGGGAGCAAAATCAAACCTTAGTATGGGCTATACTTACCTTTCCAAAATTGCCGTATGGGATTAATGGAAATTTCACATGCACTGCTAGCAATGTTGCAGGAACTATTCAGAAATCCATTATAATAATACCTCCAGGTAAAAATATTTAGGTTATCAAAAATTAAGCTTATAAATTGCTTATTTGATTTAGCTAATTTCTCCATCATTGATAATTTGAATACAGACAAAAACTCCTCGACTGCCATGTGGGTTCTCGTTGGACTTGCCCTTTTAGTCACTATATTAATACCATCAATACTCTTTCTAAGTTGGAAAGTCCGCACACAACGAAAATATATTGAAGATCTTACGCAAGAAGAAATTGACGAATTCATAAATGGACGTCCAGATTATATTCCTTTCCAGTGTGATATGAGCACATACGCATACTATCTTCCTTATGATACCAGTTATGAAATTCCTAGGGAGTCGTTAGAGATTGGTTAGTAAGAACAAAGTAGTATCACTGATAATAATAATAATAGGAATAAGGGTAGCATAGTAAAATTAAAGAGCAGAAGGTGCATGATGCAGCTAATTGCTTTTTATGAAATCTTAGATCTCCAAAGGGTCTTGGGTAGTGGAGAGTACGGTTTGGTTGTCTATGGATTGTACAAGCAACCAAATTCAAGGGAAGGATGTGCACCTTCTGTCAAATCTGTTGCAATTAAGACAACAAGACCGTTAAAAAGTGGGAAAGAATATTTCAATATAAAAAAGAGTATGAACTTTATCAAGTTTTTTCGGTACAAATTTTCGATCTTAATAATACATCGAAATATCATTTTTTACTATTATTAAGGGGAAGTATACATTGCAACAGAATTTTGCGAAAATGATAATCTGCTAGTCTTTCTAAGAAAGAATCGATATGCTTACGAAAACCCATGTAATTATACGGAAATTATGCCTTCACGGTTATCAGCGATGTCAGCAGAAACTTCATTCATCTCACCGATCACCAGTGGAGTGTGAGTTAATTTCCAATTGAATTTTTGATCGATTAGAATGGCACCTTAAATTACTGTGTTGACAATAATTCATTCAAATCAGAAAGGATGTGCAATATGTAAAAATGGAAGACCTAGGGAATATTGCTCTGAACCAGCAATATGAGAACATTCAGGGAATTAAGCCTCAGGACTTATTGCAATGGGCATACGAGATAGCTTGTGGAATGGAATTTCTAGCAAGTAAAAAGGCACGTGACACACTAATTACTCAGTTCTTTTGCAGAACAATATTGGCTGACATATGTCATAAACTTATGTTTGTGCAGGTAATCCACGGAGATCTAGCAGCAAGGAACGTTCTACTAACAAGAGATTATACTGCAAAAATTGGTGACTTCGGGTTATCAAAACAGCTATACCATTATAGTTATTATACGAAAACTGCTGCGGTGAATTTATTTTTTGAAAATAATTATTGGTTTAATCTAATCAAAGCTGTAAGTTATGATTTGACTAATGGAAGTTTTCTGTTTTCTAATTTCTAATAACAGACACCACTTCCTCTCAAATGGTTAGCCATTGAATGCCTCCAAAGTTTTCAGTTCTCAATAGAGTCTGACGTTTGGGCGTACGGAATAACATTATTTGAACTGTTCACAATAGGTGAAATGCCTTACACAAGTGTTCAAATGAATGGGGAAGAGTTTCTCAGAGCATTAAAGCAAGGAATGAGATTAAGCAAACCGCCACATGCTCCAGTGGAAGTGTAGGTGTATTTTAAAAATGTAAATGTACTCAAACTCGAAATCCAGAATGGTTTACACGCAATTATGAAATACTTACCTTTCCACAGTTTTGATTTAATGATGAAATGCTGGAAAAATGATAAAAAGCAACGACCCTCCTTTAAGGATATTGTTACCTTCTTTGAGTCAATAGTGCAAACAGTATGTGAAACGGAAATAACATTTCTATAAAAAAAATATTCCAAATATTATTTACAGTAATGAACATTTTTAAGTTGGTTTAACCTTTATGCATATAGGACAGCAAGGATAAGGGGTTAACTGAAAGAAGCCCTGTTCATGACTACCTCCAGAGTAAAACCGATGCAAGCTCTAATCTTGCAAATAACAATGGTTATGCCTGTATGACTTTAGTGGATGGCAGAGGACATCCTACAGCGCATGATGGCTCATAGAATTGATCTTTACTTGAAGAGAAATGAATTGTTTTCCCCAACTTCCCATTTCAGTTACTTTCTGCAGTGAGAATCTCATTTTATAAATTAACATACGTAAGCGTAAAGTTAAGAGTTGTGTTTTAGTAATGCATGTACCGTCTTTCGTTTTTATAAATATTAATAAGAAGCTATACGTCTCCTTGAAAGAAATCTTCTTGTTTTACTTTCATAGCTCTATTTCACGCTTTTAGGAGCTGATTTAAACAATGTTTGTTTGGATTCTATTTGTACTTGTTATGAAGATAAAAGAACAAAATGATTGAATATGAATCATAGAAAAAACTAGCGAATACTAGTTGTGGCTACTCTGCCGGTGGCATATATTATCTAATGTCCTAATTAGTGCCCTGAGAACGGAAACCACATTTGAGCCATAAGCTTATGAGCTTATATAGTTTGCAATTGCAAACTTGAGAAAATGCTTCTTTATCAGTCTTCATTATAGTGTGCCATTTTCACTTGGTTCTGCATACTGGACTTGACTGGACACACGCTCCTGTGGAAATATTTTTTCCGATTTTACTTATTCATTATTACACAGCAAACCTTAACCAAATCACCAAGAATGGCAATGTGCATGTGTATACCGTTCCTAGAGAAGCAGCAGGAGTGTGTTTTCTTATGGGGAAACTCACCAAAAGTAGACATTGAGGTTTGTCCAATGCCTATGTACACGAAACAGGATACATTCCAAAACAATAATAATACTGGAACTTGTTTCATCATATGGATTTGTACTATCCTTTATTGTGCACAATAAATGTAACGCATACAGCATAGCACAAGTATCCGGTCTCTTCCTAACTCCTGATGAAATCTCACAGAATATTTTTTATTATATTACGACGCATATATCTTGAATATTTGTAGAACTAGAGGTAGCTATATTCCGGAAAATTTTGTGCTTTAATGTTAATTAATTTCCGTTATGTCTACTACTCAAATTCCTGTCTATGTTAACACGTTCAGTTTCTCCTCGTCTCTGTGATTTGATTTTCAGACTGTCTATTATTCTAGTCTTAATACTCTGATGGAAATACGCAATACAGAAATTTGTAAAAATGTCTATCGTAATATATTCGCAGTGTAATTCGTAATATTTAGCAACCATTTTTCCGGCAATAAAAGTAACTATCAACTATAGAAGATTTTAGCGATGAAGTTACCATTTCCTTTTGATCTGAACTTGCTGTCAACAAATTATAAATTTTGTGGACTACTAGTTTTAGCTTTCATGCAGTTGCAATGTTGGGTCTGTTTCGCTAGTAAAGTTGAAGGAACTGTAACTAAAAGTTCGAATGGCAATTACGTAAAATTTGGAGAAGCTGATGTGAACATAGTAGGTTACGGTGAGGACTGCTCAAGTGAGGGTCCGTTCTGCGATCCAAGACAACACTTGGCCTGTGACATTGAAGAAGAATTATGTGTCTGTGATGATAAAAATGGGTACATTCACGTTGGGAACCTTAAAGACTCGTGGTTTAATGACGACAAAGAAGAGAAAAAAATTTGCATGAAGCACACTGTGTTAGAAGAAAAGTTGGAGCGATTGTTGAATATCACTAAAAAGATTCAAAATTTTGGAGGGATTCTAAGAAAATATGAGAAGTACCTTCCAAAAAAGTATAAGGATCTACTCAACGATGAGGTTTGATTTCACTGTTATTGATTTATACAGACAATGCTAAATTTTCAATTTTAATGCTAAATTGAGGTTGTTCCGCTTTCCTTACAGTTGTAAAATATCCTGTGAACTTACCCTCCGGACAAGGACTAAAAGATTGGCTCATCAGAGCAATGAGACTGATATTTCGATTGGTATCTTCTAGATTTTCTTCCGTTGGTTAACTCCTTCAATATAATACCTAGATCCGCTATAACGCCTGAATAACAAAGTGATGTGTACAAACTGGCACATCCGCCTTCAAATAGCACAAAACTCAAATCACATGCCTAGTTTGTTTACAGAAATGCTATGTCGTTAAAAATAAAAAGATGAGTTGACTAATTAAGATAATTCAGAAAGTATTTAGAATTTTAATGAATTAGAGTAAACGCAAAATAAGTGGAACAGAGGAGTCTCAGTCGTCAGTCAGTTTTCCACCTCCTTTTAATATTAACAAGCCCTGTCATTTTATCATATTGTTTTTATGTCATTGTTAATAATTTACACGTGTAGTTTAACAAGAATAAAATAATGTAATTTTGATTATATTACAGAGCGATACCCTTTATCGTCACATGTAAATCACCTACATTATTAGGCATGAAAGTGATTGAAACATGCCATGGAGTTGTTTACATAAAAAGATCTAAGATGTACATGAAATCATTCAACAAATATATTCGCATCTACAGCTTTCGAAATTATGTCAAATTCCGGGATCATTCGAAATCCCTACGAAATCTCAATCATGCTAAAATTAAAAAACGAACTCAATTATATATTTGTATTTGATATTCAACAAATATATTCGCATCTACAGCTTTCGAAATTATGTCAAATTCCGGGATCATTCGAAATCCCTACGAAATCTCAACCATGCTAAAAAAACGAACTCAATTATATATTTGTATTTGATTTCAGTATGTTCTGTTCTAGGATATATTCATAAATGGGTGTATAATACTTATCGAAAAAAGAAATAACGTACCGAAAACAGTAAGTTTTTTGGCCGTATATAACAGCCTTGGTTTGCATGTAATTCAAATAGGATATGATATGATTATGGCAATGGCGCGATATTTTTAATAAGCACACCTGCATACTATATTGTTAAGGACTCTTACGAGGCAATACTTCATATCATTTCAAGGTAATTGATATTTTGATATGCAAATATGTTATGATTTGATATGCAAATATGTTATGATGCAAAAAATCATATTTGTACTTCGAGTTAAGGATAGACAGCCTGAATTACCATTATCCTCATTTTTCATGTGAAGTCATGTTTTTATGCTAAGTTCAACGTTATAAAAACAGTGATAAATAAATTCCAGTTAAATATGCTAACCCAAGTCAAAAGTATCATCACTCCTCAAGGTTCTCACTTCAGAAGTTTACCCTCGCACAATTTGACTACATTTTCATGAAAAATCGGAAAATAGCATAGTCATTACTGAAGAGTAAAATAACATAAAAATTCTTTGAATCTTACCAATATTACTGGTCGCATTGAATACATCACGCAATTCCAAGACTTGAGCTTTTGAACAGGATCCTCTGTGATATGAGTGAATATACATTGACATGTGCAATTGCAGCTGCTTACTTTACAACATCCATCCATCCATCTATTATCCATCTTCAAATTTACAAATTAGCAGTTGCATGATATTTCCCCAAGTACTTCAAAAGTGGCAAATTACTTGTTGAACCTTCAAGTCATTACTGAAGAGTAAAATAACGAAAAAATTCTTTGAATCTTAACAATATTACTGGTCGCATTGAATACATCACGCAATTCCAAGACTTGAGCTTTTGAACAGGATCCTCTGTGATATGAGTGAATATACATTTAACATGTGCAATTGCAGCTGCTTACAACATCTATCCATCCATCTATTACACATCTTCAAATTTACAAATTAGCAGTTGCATGATATTTCCCCAAGTACTTCAAAAGTGGCAAATTACTTGTTGAACCTTCTTATTTTAAGAAAAATAGCAGTTTATCTTTAAAAGCCGTTTACTATTTCATGCAGGAAGGAGTGTTTACTGATTTTTTAAAATACTGTGAAAGAACGACATCTACAATTAGTGCAGCAAAACGTCATTTTATTACTATATATCCTTAAACTTATTGTTAGCTTACATTAGATGCATATAAATTCTCCTTCTGATTCAGTATAACTTGGTTCTCTTTGCAAGAATACCGAAATTAATTTTTTCTTATGAATGCTTCCTCAAACACTAAACCAATTTATATGAGTGCATCAACATCCATTCAATTCCTACTCACAATCAACACACTTTTACAACGACAACACACTTTTATGTGAACATGAACAAACTATATCAGAAGAGTGAATGATAAATCAAGATTGTACTTTACTCGTGTGTGTGCATTGCAAGTAAGTAGTACGAATTAGTTGGAATATGTGAAAAATAAATCTCACATGCCATCGCTCACTCTCTCCGCGATAATATTTGGTATTATTGTCACATTTACATGAGTGTTTTAGTGTTTGCATGATTCAATAGGAAATATAAATATGATTTATACCATTAACTTCAAACGTGCAAGTGTATTTTATTATCAATTATTATCAAAATTACATAACATGACTACATTACATGCAGTTTTATATACATGTTGATGTGATATAATATGTATAATGCATTAAATCGTACTGTAAAGAAATTCAACACCTGCAATTAACACGGTGAAGACAACAGAATGCAGGTATGATTCAACCCATAAATACTCATATGGACAACATATGGATGGTGTGTATTTTCCATAAATACTCTCAGCATTTTGTTAAATAAATACGCTTCGCATCATTCCGAATTAATGATAAAGGCTTCAGCAGATTAAGCTGAATAATATAGTGCATCTATTATTTTACAAGGAATACGTCAATGCCGTCAATCAAGTCCTGAGATTCTTAACGTACGTAAAAAGCATCTGAAAATGCGAGTGAGAATTCGGAGACTATGTATATGTGTCTCACGTGCAGTGCAATCGGGTAATATAAATAAGCTATATATTTATTACATAACACAAATGTTGTCCAGAGTTTATTGTGGAAATTTGAAATACTTCTAGTTGGTAAATTCCCTTCACTTGCTAAACATCCCGTTTGTAGGCCAGAATTCCTATAACTCCAAATAACTAACCCATACAACAAGAAATGAAGCCGCCAATATGTTCTGTTCTGAAGAACTTCAGACTACATCGATGGCCAGCATTGTACTTAGCAATGTTGGTGTTCATATTTTTAACTCTTCTACCCTCTGGGAGTCTTGATAAAAATAGTAAAGTAAGTTTTCACCACGACAGTAGTGCAAGTGTCAAAATAGTGAAGAAAACTACCTTCGATGACGCAGACATTGTCGGCTATGGTGAAGATTGTTCTTCTGAAGGACCCTTTTGTGATGCAAATCAGTATTTAATCTGCGATCCAGTGGAGGAAATTTGCACATGCGATGTAGATGCAGGTTATGTTCATATTGATGATGTGCCAGGACATCAGCAGCTATTTCAGTACGATAGTGAGAGTTTTGAAGCTTTAAATAATGTTATCTGCATTAGTACAAAAGATGTAGAGAAAAAGATGGAAGAACTGTTGGGATTACGTGAACAAAACACTGTGAATATTAAAAATGAACAACAAGATGCACTAGATATTGCCGTTGATATAGATGATCAAAAATTGAAGAATGAAATTTATCATGATAGCGAGAAAACAGTGGAACATTTTGAACAATTAAAACATGGGCTAAACGTTGAAGACATATACGCGAATTTTTTGAAAAACTTTGAAGATTCTGGACAAGTAATAGTGGAGGAGTATGATGAAGAGCGGTTAAAACGCTTTAAAATGGAAAGAATACCGTTGATTTTGTTTTCAGAAAAAGAATTGATTGTGGAAGAAATTTTGAAATATGGTAAAAAAGTCACGGACGTGCAGGTACTACTTTAAACTCAAATAAATTTGAAATTTAATTTGCTCACATACAGACTAAACTTGTTGGTTTTACGTCTTTTAATTGACTTTTATTTTAGTGGGAAAAAATTACCAGTATTTTTCTTAATATCAATTACTTTTGGAATGAGCACAAACTCGCCAAGGCCATCTGCAAATTGGCGTTTGATGTTGACCGAGACGGAGTATTTACTTATCAAGAGTATGTAATTTCCATCTTGTCAAAACCCATACGTGAATTAATTTTACCTAAGGTTTTCCTCGACTTGATAGGACCACTAATTGAGAGCAGATGCATTTCCGTGGTAAGTATTATTGTAATTTTAAAGGGCAGTTGATGGTGAGTGATAGTTTTTGTTCGAAAAAGCATGAGCTGTTGACATATTGATACAAGGCATGCTTTGACTACTTGCAATTGCTCAGATAAATATTATAGTACTCGATTTTTTATCATATAAGGAAGATATTCAAGCTCTGGAGCATTATCCTGAGACTCTCCTGGTTGATTTCGGTGCTCTGGATATTAATGGAGATGGCTGCTTTTCATTCGACGAATTTAAAATAACAATGGAGGAAATTTGTCGTGTAAATTGGTTTTTTAATATGGTGAAGGAAGCTGGGTTAGAAGATGACTGGAAAGATATTGGTAATTATTGATGTGTACAATTATTTTTTTAAAAATATTTCAAAGCCCCCAAAGAAATGTAATGACATTATGTAGATCCTACGCCTGAAGAGATGTACATTCGAAGGTTGCTACAAAATGAACGGTTAAGTATAAATTGGAGAATTATGGATGTGGATGGAGATTCTTATGTGTCATTTGTAAGGATCTTACAAAATTTTCGTGTATATAATAATAATGGATGATAATACATATATTTATAATAATCGAGGACGTATATCTACGCAGGACGAACTTTCCAATGACTTGCTAGCTGTTGGTTACGGTTTTGAAGATAACGTCGACGAAGTTGAATTCCTTATGCGTCATCTGGACAAAGATCAAGACGGAAAAGTTTCATTAGAAGAAGTCAAAATTCAAATGTCCCTTCCGGATTTTAACGAAGAGTACCAATTCGAATGGTTAGAGAGTTTGTATGAGCTATACGAAACGGATGAGCCAGAAATAAAAGAATTTGTGCGAATTATGATGAACAACTATACAGAAGATATATATGACCTTGAAAATTCGAGGAAGAAGTTAGAGAGTTTGTATGAGCTATACGAAACGGATGAGCCAGAAATAAAAGAATTTGTGCGAATTATGATGAACAACTATACAGAAGATATATATGACCTTGAAAATTCGAGGAAGCGAAAAACAAATAGAACTTTTGAGATGTTTGATAGAAATAGGAATGGTGAGATGGATGAGGTAAGGAATTTTATTAAGTAATTTTATCAAGGGGTTGTAATGGAGAGAAATATATGTATTTTGTTATAGTTTGATTTGAAGATTTCATTTTTTAGGTAGAGCTTAGACTTTTAATGGAAATTCAGAAAAAATATGTTGTATATCAAATGCTGGAGTTGACAGTTGCCTCAATGGACTTGGATTCCGATGGAAAATTATCTCTCTTTGAATATCAAGACTTTTTTAAGAATGCCTCAACGGGATTTAGAATTTATTTTAAAAATTTGTTAGCTGGAGACGACAGTGAAAGTGAGGAAAGCGAGGAAGACTCGGAGGAAGAGTCAGACAATACTTCTTCAACTGAATTGTCCTCAAAAGCAGCGGCAGCGAACGACACTTCAATTGTTTACCGGTTGTTCCTCCGTCTTGACAAAAACTTGGACGGATTCATATCTAAAGTATGTTGAATGTAACGAAACACATACTTACTACGGAAAACTGCTTTAATAACAATGCTCGTATACTATATCAAACCATTTTCATTTTAAGGAAGACTTTCATTACCATTTGAGTTCGTTTCGAGGTAAGAAAACTGATGCGGAATTACGACAAGAATTCTCCGATTTGGATATCGATAATGATGGATTAATTACCAACAAAGATTCTGAAGACGTCACAGAACCTTTAAGCTTTGTGAGTTTCAGAACTATTTTAAATGATATAGTTTATTACTGTAAAACTGAATTAATGTTTAATTAAATTATTAGTTCACTCTTTTTTCTCTTGAAAATGACCAGATCTACTGGTGGGAAAGCTAATGAAAGCTTGAGCTTTGAAATGAATTAAACTCTAATGCAGCCATAATTGAATACTTTAAAAATACACATTTTAAATTTTAAAGGAAAATTTTAAAGATGCAATCGAAGTATATTCAGAAGAGATAAAATACAGCGATCTCATCAAACTTTTTTTCCTCTTGGACACAAACAGTGATTCCATCATTTCGTCAGAGAGAATTTATTGCAAATAAAGGAGAGCTTCTTCATGAAAACGATGAAAAAGAATTTATAACATGGGCGGAAGACTATTTTGGTCAAATTCATGCTCAGACAGATGCAGACGGTGAAAAAGCATTCAAAGAATTCGATTCTAATTGTGATGGCTCGATTTCTCAGGTTTGTAGAAAATCGAAAGTTGTCTATGTATAATGGGTTTAAAGATGGAAATGGAATCTTGAAATTTAGCATTTTTATCGTGTGTAATTTTTTGATTCCACAGACTGAATTTAAATCAAAATTGGATGAGTTGTACCTCAAAAGTTCTGTGATTTTCAACAAACCTAAAATAGTCGAAGAAGCACAAGTTTACTTTAAGTCATTAGATCTCAACAAAGATACGCTTTTGTCATACAACGAATTCCAATTTTTATTGTTAAGAAGTGTGCGGACAGATGTGAAATAAATGACATTCAAATAGTTTCAGAAAAATATGTATCTTTGGAATAGAGATAATTGAAAAAAGACGTAATTACAAGCAACTAGACAACTCTCTGAGATTATTTTATTTCATATTTTTGAATTTTACAAAATGTTCGCTGTATGCCCACTATTATTTGATACAACTCATTTGATTCTGAAAGATAAATATATGCATTTAACATTTCGTTGTTCGTTGTACAATTGCGGAAATAAATTATAACACTTTTGTTGTGTTTTTACTAATTACTGCGAATCGATGAGTGATTGTAAGGATATCTTATTTTGATACAAATAGGAATATACGGCATACGGCATATATTCGAGTTTAAGTACGTATAAAGCAGATAATAGTAATGCTAGGTCTCCGATTCAATTTTTCAAAATCAATCAAAATTCATCCTACAATACTCGAACTATCTGCTAACCGCGATTCTCACCAGAACCTATTACCAAGTAAAATTTGCACGGTATATTACCAAGTTGGTAATACCAACTGGAATGACAGGAACAGGATATGGCCCTGGTCCAGTGGTAGTTTTGTAATCTATATCAATTGTGGTTTTTCTGTTTTCAGCCTTTACATGACGGTACACAATACGCAAGGCGATATTGTAATACAAAAAATTAAAAGGACAAGCAGATTTAACTGTCATTTTGTCGACAACCAATAAACGTTTTTATCTCATTTAATTTTCTGATTTTGGTTGGTTAACCGCATGATCTGATGTGCAACCCATTTTACATTTCATGTACATGTATATTTATATAATTATTAAAGTAAAAGTACAACGCATTACAGCCATCCGAATCAAAATGTGGGACTCCTTGCTTCATGGTGTATGTCCAATGTTTGCATATCATTTTTTCAACCTTGAAATAATGTATTTATGATTCATTACTAATGATAATCCTTTTATGCATAGATAATTGTTATCTGCATTTTATTTGCTTTACCTAACACTCGCACTAACTTTGGCAATTATTACGAACATGAATTTGTTTTAAGAGGAAAACTTCAATAATTAGCCAGTAGTAGTGTTCCAGTCCATCATCACACACAGCCTTTTGCAACCTGCTTTAAGAATTTCTCCCTGCGTCAACTTAAAATAAAACCATCCATCATGCCAAATTGTCCTAAATGTAGCAAGCCAGTCTACTTCGGTAACTCACAATAATTCTCTTAACTATCAAAAAATTACAAAATTCAAATGCAATAGCATATCTAATCAGCACTTTACAACTATACATAATTCTAAGCAAGCTATTTAATTCCCCAGCTGAGAAGAAGACCTCAATGGGAAGAGATTGGCATGGGCCCTGTTTGAAATGTGAACGATGCAACAAAACAGTCACACCAGGAGCCCATGCTGTCCATGAAGATAAACCTTATTGTCATACACCGTGTTACTCAGTTCTGTTTGGACCGAAGGGTGAGTGAGATGATTTAGATTACGGACTAATTTTTAGCTGTACGCTAAGGCCAATAATTTGTAAATATTACATGTTTAAATTTGATTTGACATAGGTGTTGGTACCGGAGGATCCAGCTACACGTATGATAAAAAGTAAAATGACAAAGTTAATTATCGCAGGAAACCCAAATCTGTGTTGATGGAGGTGTTTTATTTAGTTGATTCAAAATTTAATTTGTGTTCGATTTTTTTTGCGGAAATAAAATACTCCATTACAGCGTACTCAGAGCGTTTCATAAAGTGATCATAAACATTTCATCATTACTGCCATACAACTACTCCGACCGGTTCTACACATGCCCATTTCGCCTTTCCTATAGCAAGAAAGACATTATAAAATTCCATGTATTTTTTGATGGTCAATATATATTTTTTTAAATATTTATAAACTTACTCTAAATTCCCGAAGCGTTTCTGCAACATGTCTCACATTCTCTGGAGAAACAAATCGCCTTAGTTTGCTTTCAAATGTTGAATGATCGAAGATTTTGTCCAAAGCAAGTTTTGCATTTAACCTAGAGGCAATAGTTAATCATCAAATGCAAGGCTTTCAATTTAATATTTTGTTCATGCACTACAAAATATTTACACTTAATTTTTAAGTATTTCATTAGACAAGCTGTACCTAGTCTGTAGTAAACCCTCCTTAAGAAACCCTACAATCATTGGAATAATCCTTGGGGAAAATTCCTTGTTCATCAACTTACTAGTGGGAAGTTCATCCATGATTGCATTTAAAAGATAAGCAGCGAATTCCCTTACATGAGGATTCTTATGTTTTGATCCATGAAGTTCCAGAAACGTTATACTTTTTAAAGCGTCCATATGTTCAACAGCAGCAATCAAAGACTCTTTACACTCTTGTTGAATGAAGCTATTCGACATTGCACCACATAAATCCAGCAACTTATAGAAAACTTTCTCGCCTTCGATTTCCATACTCTTTCGTTGAGTTTGAAACAGACGTTTAAAGCAAAGACATGACATCCGAGCTAATTTCGTTCGTGATGATGTAAGATGGGGAAGGCCATACCAGATAATTTTATTTAAAACATTTTTTACACGAGTCGGGTGAATTTCGGTTAAACTGTAAATCTGTGAAAATGCTTCAAAGTTGTCCTCCCAGTTTACTGATTTCAAGCTAGATACGCACTCATTCAAGATAGCCTCCGCCATTGCAGGTGTTATTACTGATGGTTGTAGGTGGGTACTCATTCTTGTGCGAGGAGAAACGTAATTATGACTAGGGATACTATCTCCAGCACCTCCTCTAACATTTTCCGTTTTGTTTATCCCGTTTGGATGAGGGTCTGACTTGTGCTCATGCATTAAAACATGACGTCTAGACGATAACGACGAATTACGGTTGTGTTGATGATGACTATTATCACTTTTACTCTGACCAGCAGTTCCAAACGAGGAATCATGACTAGCACTTTGCCCCAATGAATATTCTTGATTTATTCTGACTTTCTGTTCCACACTTCCAAGAGAAGTTGAAAAGGGAGTTTTGACTTTATTTCGACGGTAAGCTGCTGTATCTGGTCGTGGAGATCGAAGGTTTTCGGTATTGCGTTTTGAAATAGACTTTAAAGTAGGTTCAGAATGAGCCATCCTTGGCGATGAAGACTGTTCCGACAAGTTCATGTTATTTTCTACAAATGATGGCATAATTCCTTCGAGTTGTGACGATCTTGGGGATGGAAGTGTCAATTTCTGCCGTGGACTTAGAGGTGGAAGTGGAGGTGGGCTATATATTTCCGGGAGTTCGAATAATCCACT
>JAHZNA010001350.1:0-37119 GCA_027743935.1 Sinodicranocentrus sp. ZH6
AATTTTATTATTATCACACAACCTATGCTGTACTTTGTTAATTAAAAGGTCATTCATAATTATTGTTTTGTTGCGTACTCCACAGGGAGTAGTACAAAGGCGATTTCCGCTTAATAAGTTCTTCATGCGTACCCCTGTCGGCGACACGACCATGTTCTAAAACAACTATTTCATCTGCATCCATAACTGTGGACAACCGATGAGCAATCCATATAGAAGTTTTCCCTTGTGAGGCTGCTTTGAGGGCTTCCAAAATGTTCTAAAGGGGGATAAAAAATATATTTAAAAACCATTTGAACTTATGAGTAATCATGCAAGTAAAGTTTACGTGGCAGCTTTTGGGAAACTAATAAAAACATGATAGGTACGGAGTATGTAATAAGAGGAAACCTGTTCGGTTATAGAGTCTAAAGATGAGGTAGCTTCATCAAATATCAAAATAGGAGTTCCTTTCAAAACTGCCCTTGCAATAGCCACGCGTTGCTTTTCACCTTGAAAAAAAGAGTTTCAATGCGATTATGGAATTATGACGATTCATGTATATTTAAATACAAAATACGGAACTTACCGCCACTTAACTTTAATCCTCTTTCTCCTACTTGCGTCTCGTAGCCTTTCTTCCATTTTTGTATAGAATTATGTAAATTAGCTAACTTCGAAGCTTCAATAACCTCATCGTGGGAAGCACTTAAATTTCCGTAATTTATGTTGTAGAGAATTGTGTCGTGAAACAACACACAATCCTATAAAGGCGATAGCATGTATCAAGAAATGTTCATTTGTTTATTCAAAAAATACAAGATAAGCTGAAATTCGTTTTTATAAAGTTAACGGAACCTGAGGAACAACTGCGATGGCTTTACGGACGGAATCTAAATCAATATCAGCCACGCATTTATCGCCGATCAGTACTTTGCCCTCCTGTGGCTCAAAGAAACGATATAGTAGTCGCACAACAGTAGATTTGCTATTTAAAAAAACGTCGCATTTAAGTAATTACATGAAAGCTAAAATAAAGATTTGTAAATTAAGTAACCGTAACCAAACTAAATATAAAATAACATAGCATTACCCAGACCCGGAGCCGCCAACGATGGCTATTTTTTTACCAGGTTCAATACGAAGGCTAAAATTTTTCAGTATTGGTTGATTATCGAGATAACCAAACGAAACGTTTTGAAATTCAATGGATGCGTTTTCGCGAACTATCGGAATCACTGGGGCATTTTCCTTGTTCTAAAAAATGAAAAATTTACATTGCTGTTAAGATAGTAGTATTATATTGTAGGTGGAGTGAAGACTGGTAAGAATAAAGAAAGCATAACGTGAACCTGGATCTTAGTTTGAACAGAAAGGAGAGCGAACATAGTGGTCATATCTATCATTGCTTGACGAACTTCACGGTAAACTGATCCGAGAAAGCCCAGCGGTACAGACAATTGAAATAACAACCCATTTACCATCACCAAATCACCAATACTCATGTTTCCTGTAAAAATAACATACATTATAAAGATTAGTTAGATTCAAACAGGAACGTTAAAGCTGGACAATTACGTTGATTTTTCATTTCCAAGCAAATTTTAATAATAAGTTGTCAATGGTCAATGAATGTGGAAAATATAAGTCAAATGAGTCAATTTTTAAGCTTTCTCTGCAATAACTAGCTACCGACTTCGAAAATAAAATAATCGGTTACGTAACATTTTTATTACGGAAAGTGAAAAGCAGTTTAAATTTAAAAGTTCAGGCTGGAAAAATTCAAAAAAGTCAAATAACATCACCGGTACTTAAGCACAGGGTTTCCTTTACCTTGCCCTATCTGTTTGGCGGCCATCAGCATAATTGCACTCAAAGCAACACTGAAAATAGCATTTTGTCCGAAATTCAACATTGCCAATGAGGTACTTGTTTTCAGTGATGCTCCCTCAAACTTCTCTAATATTTTGTCATATCTCTCAGCTTCGTATTGCTCATTGTTGAAATATTTAACAGTCTCATAGTTTAGAAGCGAGTCCACAGCTAGGTTACCCGATACATTTTCAGCTCTGTTCATTTCTACTCTGAATTGTGTACGCCATTGAGTGACTGCAAGAGTAAACGCAGCGTAAGTGGAAACACATCCAACTGCCAGTAATGCGAATTCAGAACCGTATTTGTAACCCTGTGATAACAAAGTTTATGTTCCAAAAAGTTTCCTAATTTTTTTAAAGTTTGAGTAATTTATACTTACCAAAACTGATGATACTAAAGCCAACTCAAAAATTGTAGGAAACACGTTGAACACCATGGCAGACAGTACAAAGTTTATTCCTCGAGAACCTCGATCTATTGTCTTCACAAATAAAATTCACGATGTGAATGAATTATTATTTGATAATTATAATTATTTCAATCAACAAATAATTCGAATTAATATTATATAAACCTTAGATAATGCGCCAGTTTGGCGACTAAGATGAAAGGCTAAATCCAAATTATGTAAATGAACAAAAACATTTTTTGCAATTTTTCTAATACTCCTTTGAGCAACCTTAGCGAACACCGCGTTTCTCAGCTCGTTAAAACCGGCTGCACCAGCCCTTGCAACACCATCTATAAATCCAAAAAGTAAAAATAAAAAAAAAAGAAAGTCAGTTCTCCGATTATCGATCAGCATGAATAGACATACAATTGACACATACATCCCAACAGCACTGCAAAAGTAAAGGTGGAAACTGTCGTCACAGGATCGGATAAATCTGGTACATGTCCAAGAGAATCCACCGCAAGTTTAAAGAGTCCAGGGACACATACATTCAGGACCTTAGCACCAACTAGTAGCCCTAACGCAACCGTAACTCTTTTCCTGATTTCCGCTTCATCCTTAGAAAGTACATGAAAATTAATAAATGAATATCACATGCAAAAGCTTAAATGATAGTAATCATTATCGTTATTTACGTTAGTCGAGAATGAGAATATTATGCTTACCTTGGGCCATAAATAAGTTATCATCGCTTTGAACATGTGACTAGAAGTAACTTCCTTAGCCCCATTCGGAAGCTTGATAGTATCTCTTGCAAGAGATGAATGACCAGGATGGAAACATAATCGATGTGGCGGAACTAAATTAATCTATTTCGTCATAAAATAAACATCATGCAACTTATCACAAAGTCTTATACAATCGCGCAAAAATAAGTTACTTCCACCAGCATCACTAGCTTCAACAGAACAATTTAACGATATCACTGCCCTGTCCAGTGCCTCCTTTTCATTCGCAATAGTTTCATATACAATTTCCAAAAATCTAGTCGATTTCCTGTCCACATTAAAACTAAATTTTTCTCTCTCTGGGTTCCAAATAGCTACCTGAATCAAAAGCTCCAAATTTGGACTCAACTCGTTCTCCAACAAGTATAATCCTTCCAAAAGGTTATGTTCTTTAATCAAAGAAAGCTTTCGCTTGTCTTTAATAATACTAATGCACCAACAGTTTTCTTGGGATTTTTGATGATGCGAATTTAAATTGAATGGAAGGTAGTTGTAAGGATTTTCCTGAAACGGTATAAACCCGTATTCACTCCATAGCTTATAATTCGGATGGGGTCCGTAACTAATAAATATCTCATCTTTGGGGTATATGACTTTTGTAGATGTTATTACATAACCATTTCCAGGCTTGTAGCAAACTTCAGTATTTGGCTCAGGTGAGTGATTAAATAGATCTAGGAAAGGGGCAAGTGCCATTTCTTTAATACTTCCACAGTTATTGTCGTCGCGTATTACGGTAACTGTTCTCGTGTAAACGACATACCATGTCCATTGATACCTCTCAAACGAAATAATTTCAGCATCGCAAGAAATAAGCTTTAAAATGCTTTGAGACTTTTCAAAACCATTTTCTACCTCACTTTTTTGTTTCAAAATTAGTTCGCAACACCATTTAGGAATACTATTCAAAACCGATGTATCTAAATAGCCTGGATGATGACTGGAAAAGTCTCTCGGCAAGGTTTCCAAGTATGGGAAATAAACTGAATTGTCATATTTTAGCATTTCCAATAACACGAAAATTACAAACTTTTCGTGAAGATTTAAATGCTCTGATTCAAGTGAATAATTGTGCGAAAGGCTTCTTGGACAAATTAGTGCTTTTTCAGGCATAGTCAATATTTCAGTTCCAGTCGCTATGCATCGTAGTGCGCATATTCCTCTGTAACTCACATTCGACCCAGGAATAGGAAATTCCGCAGGTGAAATGTGAGATTTCGCAAACTGAGGTGATCTTCGATGACACCATTGAAGTAATCTTATAATTTCTTGCTGAGGTGCCAAGACTTTCACTGGCGACAACGATGGATTGCTGCATGATACGCGATATCCCTTCCCCATTTTCAAAATGACAGAAACCCCACACTCGATTGATAACCAAAAATCGTTAAATGTTTTGGTCTGATGTGATGACCATGCCGTACCGGAGCCGAAGTTGATTGAAAGTGAGAGATAACTATCAATTAGAACTTCAGTCAGACTAGTAGCGTTCCTTTCTCATGTATTATTTCATAAGAAACGGAATATCACACCACCTCTTTACCCCTAACAATGAACAAGGACCACACGACGGCACGACTCACTCGTCAGCTGTTGTTATCGCATGTTTTGCCAACCAAACAAAATATACAGTGTAAGTACTTATTTGCTACAATACACACAAGTAAAAACATACACTACCTTCAATGGTTTCAACAGCAGCAGCAGCGGTCCATCACCTTCACGAAAATATTTTGAGCTTGCAACTGATACATTGTCATGTCTGTTGAGATTCTGAAATTTTCCAGGAACTGTGCAGGTCCTAGCCCAATGGTAATGACGGGATGTCGATGATCCCACTTGTTGATGATCTTTCACCCAAGGTTTTGATATTTCAGAGAATCCTTTCTTTGTCAAGTGAAACCCCATACTTCGGGGCAAACCCAATCGGTAAGCCATTGCATTTGGTATTAGTATGGTATGGACAATGGATGTATTTAAATATGGCTTATCCTTTAAATGCAAAAACTACACGAAACAAGCAAAAGCAAACCCTCCTCGTTCATTACTGCATTCAACATTTCGCTATAATTCATTTTCAGTACGTCCCGGTCAATAGTACATTGATAGGACAAAAAAGGCACGTTATACACATTTACACTTTTACACTAGACACACTTCTCAAAAGGAAAAGTGTAGTAGATATTCAAACGAATGCACGAAGTACGAAAGAGAACACGATCTGTTGCAAATATAATTATTATAGATTTGCTTTTACAGATGGAAAAAGCAACCACACACTACGTTTCTCCAATGCAAGATGAATGAAACCTCTTCTGTGGCGAAACTAAAATAGGAGAGTATGGGAGTATGAGTATGTTTCGTTTATGCATTCATTTTTCACACTCATTATTACACAAGTGACTTTACATGTACAAACGCTACAACATTTCTCTTCAAAAGAGACATCAGAGAAGGGACAATATGGACAAGACAATATATAATTATGGATTATGTCTGGCAAATATTTAAAGACAGGGTGAACTCTTCACAATTTATCCTATACTATGCAGTATGTAAAAATGGACATTATTAGTAAGGGTTTTCAAGCACAAACCCGCTGTTGTTGTGCTGAGAAGTGGAGATTTCAGAGACATGCGTTGTATATGCATTTCTTAGGAAAAGTATAAACTACCATCAACATATTCCTGATATCATAAATTCTCACCTCACTGCTTTTACCTAATGTTCTATAGCACGTACACACACACACCACTGCAAATCTTAGGACGAATCCCATTTCATTTTTTGTATTTTGATTTGATTGCTGCTGTGCACACACACTTACTTGCACACATTGCGTTGCACACAATTGCTCATTTTTGAGAATTGAAAACAAAAATTGAAACAGACATAATAAGTTATTTTGCAAAATTTATCATGTTATTTTAGCACAAACGTCGTAGTTTTGGAATAAACTTTAAACTTTAACTTGAATTGAATATGGAAGGAACAAGACAATCGACAGAGTGTAATCTATAGAAAAGTTAACTGTACAATTGCTAGGATTAAGTCAAAGCCAATAAGTGCCAATTACATAGTCATTGATCTTATTGTAGCCTTCAGCAACTAGTCAGCCAGCAATTTGCATTTTTTTCTCTGTACTTTATATCTCAAACACTGTTGGGCTGTGTCAACGTCAACTTTATGCGTATTCTACTCCACTCACTCACTCATCTTTAGTGCTATTGCGACACTCAATTTGACTCAATTAAGGTATATATGTGTATGTGTGCAAACAAATACACTTTGTTTTAATCTTTAGGTAGGGTCGGTAAATCTTGGGTTATTTTAGGTGTTATTTTACTATATCAGCGTGATCAATTCTCAGACGTATCGCGCTAGTTAGTACCATTCTCTAATAGATGGTATAATATTTTCTCTTGGAAATCTCGGTACAGTATATGTTGCTTCGAAAAGTCCTTCCTACGTCTTATACTCTACAAGTATATATTCTCTGGTACGTTGGAATTTTAATTTATAAGAATTTTCAGCATGGCACATTAGTAGATGCAATAGGTCTATTGGCACATCCTCTAGCAAAAGCTTTGAGTTACTTTAACTACTTTGCATGTATGAGAAGGCATATTTTACATGAAGCTAACTTGAAGCAAGTATGCAATATAATATCACATAAAAATGAATGTAGAGGACAAGTTGAAGTTTAGTTGTCAAGAAAAAAGGTTTTATGTGTGAATGATTTGTGTAATGTGTAATCGTTATCAATATCTAAATAATATTGAAGATGTATTAAAAATCATGGATCTAACGAGATGCTTAGCGTATTAGTATGTTAACATGTGCAAATGTGTAGTAGGATGGAATATTCTTAAAATATCGTTATGTATCTTCATGTTTAAATACAGATTATATTTCCTACGGCCACGCCACGACACTTAAAGAGCTCTCACTGTAGAAGAATCATAAATAAGTGATTTTCCGTAAACTTTTGTGCATTCTGAAATTATGATTTTTGTTTAAGGCGTTAAAGGGCTCGTTTGTGAAAGGAAATCTCTCATTTCCCAGGAAAGGGAAAACTTCAATAGCCGACTTTTCCAACGTAAGTTAATTTTATATTTCAAACGAACAAACGATCAGCAGCCTCCGCAAGACATTCGTTAATGATAACAGCTTATCTCATAATGAACCATATTTACAACTTACAGTCAAAAGCCATATAACAACCACCTGTTAACCACCTGGAAATTCAGAAAGTCCCTGCTCAATTAATGAGGTTACCCGAAAAGAATCAAGACACCCGGAATAACAATTTAGAAATGGTTGAGCTAGAGACTACTCGGCAAGCCATGTCTAAACCTGAAAATGGCCAAGAATCAAGTTCAGGAGATTCGGGAGTGTCCTCTGTGCCTTTATCACCGGCTCCTTCTCTACTTAATTCGGAGATAAACGGAACCGCTGGAGTTTTGAATCCAAATTGCACATCACCGCCGGCTGCTTCTAATTTTCCTAACTCTCCCACATCTCCTTCCAAGCAAACTAGAAACATGGAAACAAGTCCAGGAACCCCGACATCCCAAAAACAGACCGTTATCGTTACTAGACGTGCAGTTGCAACTCCTCCTCCAGGCCCGTTATTGTACGCACCTAAGGAAAATGAATTTGGTCAAAATTTCAAAATACTGCCAGTTTCCTGCCAAATTCGTGAGCTCCAAACCTTAATTCGTGACAAGTAAGTCCGAGTACGAGTAACAAGTAAAGCAATTATAAACGATAAAGGATTTTTTTTGTTTTCGTGCCACCTTGTTTATTTATATAATTTATATGGTTAGTTTATTTCTGTCCTAGGAACACCTCACGAAGCGACTTCAAGTTTTACGCAGATCGGCTGGTAATGCTAACTTATTTTGTAATTATAATTTATCAGAAACAATTACTTATGAAACAGCCATCATTATTATTTAATAATTTAACTCCATTTTGTAGACTCGACTTGTTATTGAAGACTCTTTAAATCTGCTTCCTTTTCGTCGTCATCAAATTATCACTCCTACCGGATCAACTTACGACGGATTAAAATATGAACGTGGGAATTGTGGAGTTAGCATTGTCAGGTACATGTCATACTTGTATCGTGCATGTCTATACGTGTGTGTTTTTGGTGTGCAAATACGTAACCCAAAGTCGATTGGGATATTCAAATTGATAATTTTTTTATAGGAGTGGAGAATCAATGGAAGCTGGTCTAAGAGATTGCTGCCGATCCATTAGGATTGGAAAAATTCTTGTTGAAAGTGATGCTGATACACATGAAGCCCATGTTGTTTATGCAAGATTTCCTGATGATATTCAGTTCAGGAAGGTTTTACTGATGTATCCGATCATGTCAACTGGAAATACAGTTATCAAATCAGTGAACGTTCTAAAGGAGCACCTCGTTCAAGAGGAAAACATTATTTTGGCAAATCTCTTCTGTACGCCAACCGCAGTACGGGCTGTTCTAAGCGCTTTTCCAAATGTAACGTTAACTATTTGATAAACTAGTCGCGTAAACTTAGTGGTTATAATTTGATTGATATTTTGCTTACTCTGATTATATGCAGATGAAAATTTTGACGTCTGAAGTCCATCCAATTGCTCCAAACCATTTTGGACAACGATACTTTGGTACTGACTGAAATTTGCAGAAGCTAAATGAGAAGAGATGGGACTTGTGTCATTGACCATGTAGTTAACACATAACATTACGAAAGATGGAGTTTGTTTACATCTAAGAAAACATTTCTGCACCAATGATCTTTTCTATGTGGACTTATCTTCAATATTATAAATTATTGAAAATGCACCTTTATTTCTTATGGCAGCAGATTACTAGTCATCGACCAATCCGGAAAAAAACCCATTTATAACCAAAAGTTTTCTATTGACAATTCACGTTTGTACGTTCTTTCTATTAACGTTACGATTCGCGATTTTCAACCGTTTTATACTTCACTTCGATGAATCATAATTTCCCTGACTCTTATTTCCACATACTTTGGAAAAAAAGATTTATTTGAACATGGAAAATGCATTACATTTAATGTAAAGTATAATGATATAAATACCAATGCTAGTTAGTTCGGACTGAGAGAAAGGGATGATTTTTAAATAAACCGATGTTGAGGATGTGCTTTGAATTGAATCGCATCAAGCAAAACATGAAAGAAGTGCAGTGTTATTGATTTACAGAAACCATGTAATGTTACAATGTATGCAAGTAGCACTAAATGCATTGCAAACTGAAACTAGAATTTTTCTAATAAATAAAAAATATATACATTTACGTACGGTTTTGTTCAATCATTCATTATAAAATTATTCGAAACAAAAACAAGTATACGGAGTATGGTGTCATTTGAATACTGTTTTAATGATGTGAAGCATCGAAAAAATGATGCATAAATAGTATAAATACATGTACTTTTATTCGAAGATGAGATAATTCATGAATCAATTAATTTAATGATGGGAAACTCAACAATTCTAGTTAATTGAAACATATATAATATGTTTAAAAAATTTATTGTTATAATTACTTACATGGCGTCTGCCCTTTTTTACATTCATTAAGGATGAATACGAATTTAAAACGCTTTATTTATCGTTGTGCAATTACACAAGTGCATTATTTCAGCTTCACAATTTCAGTTTCTTTTTTTGTGAGTAGCTTTGTGTTAAATTAATTGAAGAAACATTTGCATATAACTTTTTTAAACTTATTTCAATGCGAATGGTATATTACAGTTTAACGAAAAGTAAATGTTAATTTCATAGCTCATCATACGTTCGAATAATGTTTGCATTGAATTGCACTACACTACAGTATATTATTCTTAGAGAAGTGGTACAATTTAAGCTTCTCTTCTAAAAACGGTATTCGTACATAATCGTGTATATATCGTTTAGTAGTCTACGTGTACCAACCAAATGAGCTTTAAAAGGCGAAACGTGATAATATCATTCAGTTATTACGACATATATCAAGTACACATTAATTGCAATGAGGTCGATGTGAGTCTTGGTTCCGTTACACAATTATTGGAACATATTATTATTTCAGCATTTCTAGTGTGCAGCATCTTACAATATGCCTATAAAGAGGTGTCAATTGTCAATTGTAGTTTTCATTACATTTCTTAATTTGAAGTAGCAGCAAGCAAATATCTAAGACACGTTCATAATAACACAATAAAGCTATGAAGTAGTCTTTGGCAAATACACAATTTTCAATTTCAGGAAATAGAACGTTTGTTGTACAGATGTTTTGAGTAGCTAACTATTTTTTTCAAATTAATTCTCAGTCCTTACGGGTGGAGTCATAATAAATAGGGTTTGGCTAGAAAAGTTTGATGCTGATTGTGAGACTTTCTAATTCAACAATGATAAACTGCCGGGACTTGGGTTGTAGATTTGGCCGGCGCACTGGCAGGCTAGATTACACTAGTATGGTCTGCTCATCAAGTACATGTACTCAACTTTCAACTTTCTCCTCATGCAGTTAAATTTTTGTAATCAATGGAAATTTTTTACTATACCTATGATTCGTTAAAATATATTGTGGAGACCAAACTATGAAAGATTGTATTTAAACCATTATTGCAAAATTATTAAAATCGAAGATATAACCAAAACTCAGATTTCACAACTTAGAATTGTCATAATTAATATCCTGAAATATGACAATAAGTGAGCATACATTAACGATTGAAAAATTGATCGTATATTATTAGAAGAATTTAATTATACATTTTTTTTCATTATTTAAAGAAAGGTCTCATCCTTTTGATGTCCATTCACTGAATTGAAAGCCTCTACGGCGTTAATAATGAGAAGGAGAGACTAACCAGTACGTTATAAAACTATCTAAAATTATTCGTCTGCTTCTTCCTCTTTGCCTTCTTCAGCTTCTTGTCCTTCTTCACTTGTTACCGGCACTGGTTCCTCAGCAGGTGTGGTGTTTGAGGCTTCTTCTTCTGATGGAGCTGGAGCATCATTTTGGACTGGGGGCTTAGCTTCAGCATCCGCCGAACTTCCTCTTGATGTTCCATTAGTTACTTTTATGTTGTTATTTTCAGCTTTCGGACACTTCAAAAATGGCTCTAGTTCATCATTTTCATTGGCTAATTCAAAATCATCAAAGTCCTAATAATAACGAAAAAGAATATATCATTAACCATGATTTTTTTAGCATGCAATAAGTTCGTCCTTTTATCGTTCCGTATCCTGATTGCTTGCACTATAACAATTTATTGCAAATAACTTACGCCAAGATATTCTTCTTCATTAAATATCTGAGGAGACAGCACATATTTTGCATCACCCTTTGGCTTCGCAGTTTTCAGCATGAAATCCTTTTCATTTTCTCTAGCTGGATCTGTTATGTCAATTGCTTCATACGGAATTGATTTGCTTTCCAAAATCATCATAACACGCTGCTGACGTTTCTTCACCTTTAAAAGTTAAAGTATTTATATTGAATCAGACCTGTCTATGTAAAAGACGAACGAAAATTAAGACAATGTATAACACATCAGTATAAAACATTCCACACACCTCTTTCTGTCCGGATATTTCAGAATAGTATACTTTTACCCCCATGGCTGTGCAAGTTACTTATAGTTTTACAAAGGGAAATGGGAGGATGTCTTCGGTTCGCTTGACGTATACCAAGGTCCGTATAAATTGTCGTCCAGTTGGGATGGGTTCTGAACAAGTTGTTCTTGTGGAATAAAAGTCTAAATTTGCCTCAGCTTTTTAATAAATGATTTCTGTTGCACTGAATGACTCACACAATTCTGATTCTGAGATCACCCACACAAAATTAATAAGCACAAGCACTAATATTTTCCTGTACGACCAAACAGTAGAGCCCAAACCTCAACTTTCTGGCTAGTGATTAAATTTTATGAGAAGAACCACTTGCTTCGTTTTCTATGAAGACGTATCAGAATTGTGAAGGAGTCCGCTCCTCCTCTACTTTTCTGCGGACACGGATGTTCAACTGATAGTGGTAGCGGCCCACAATATAATGTAATGTAAGTAAAATACTTTCTTGTCCTTGTGGTTCGTAAACTTGTGTTGAATGAACTTTTGCTTGCGTCTTGCACCCACACCAAGTCTCTGCGTTTGAGAATAATACTAATAAAATCACTATTAGTATTACTTTCTGCGAAGTTCTGCACACTTATTTGGTTAGCGTTTATGCTGCGGTACAAGGAAAATCCTACAAATATAATATGGATTAATATTAACGATTGCCGAAACAATTTCCTTTTATATTCCATGATTCATAAAAACTTACCAAATATGAGACAAATTCAATAGAAAGCTTGAAAGCTCTGATGCCACACAATAAGAACTTTCACAAAATTGCTTGACATCCGGATTATTTCAACCTTGAAAGAGACAAAAAATCAACATGGATTGGTACTTTTAATATTGTCAATGTCACTTACAGCGTATATGCTCATTTTATTTTAAAACCGGCATACCATACACAATTGCAAAAAATGAAAATCAACTTATCAACATCAACTATAAGGCATGCAGTAGGATATAAGAACATCTATATGCATCTCAAAAATACTGTTAAGTAGTATAGTATGGTCTCCTAAATCTCCTTTGTGCAATAGCTCACACAATCCAGTCATTTATTTATTTCTTTTGAGCTGAATGAATGCTTCTTGCATTTTCGCCAGCAATCATTAAGTTGGCACACATCTTCTCTCAAACACAGTTACCCATCCATATACATATGTATATGTACACAGCTCTTCGAAGTATTTCACTCTCACTCAACATCATAATAAAAATTACAATAGAAAAGGGAGAAACTCGCATCGGTAGGTCGGCATAGCTTAAAAGTGCAGTGGTTTTAGTTTTGTAGTAGCTCAGGTTGTTTTTAAACTGGTATATGTTTTAGACCTGGGACAAGGACAGGAATGAAAAATCTTATTCAGAAACACGCTTGCATAAAAAAAAATACAATAGCTTTGCTTTGAGTTGTATAACAAGGTATATTTTTGAACTACCGTGAAACAAAGTTTAACTAATGCATATAAAAGACAATATTCATTATAGTTACAGAGAATAAAGTAGTAAATTACAGTATCTGTTTCAAAGTTCATTCAATAATACGCATCAAAGAATCAAAACCACTCATCAGATCATATGATCAGTCTTTAATGCCTTTCTCTTCGGAATGTATATCTGCGAGAAAACGTAGGAATGAAAGGAAAATAATAATTCTGACAAGGAATCCTCATGCCATGCACATGAAAAATAAAGCACACACGACGCCAACAAGTTTACAAAGGCGCATACAATCTAGGATGTTAAAATTCTTTCAAGGCATACCGACGCGTAAAATGAACAACAGCAGATGCTTTGCTGCTCAGCTCAGTTCCAAAGAAAGCACAGATTGTATGCACAAATATGATCAGAAATTGAAGAACAATACACTTTTTCCAATTTCAGGGAATCGAATGCAGGCTGTATCTCACGAGAGAAGTTAACCTCCTAAATCGTAATCTGTAACCTTGCAATGTGACAATCTGAATGACAAAGAGGTTAAAAAGTTATAGTAAAAGATAGGGTATCGCTTTGGCAGTTCCAATCGGAAATGCGTTTGAAAACAGTAGAGAATGCTACGGAAAAAATGAACTCAATCTTCAATTACTTACAAGACTTTCTAATAAATTCAAAATTGCAAGGAGAATTGCTGTATCACGGAATCTAACTCTAAGGATTAGTGGCGCATTCACAACTTTCTATATAGCCACTTAACTTGTTATGCGACATGTAAAAAGTTTCCTTTATATGCATACACGATTACGATATGTACGTACGGCAACATTGGAATACATGCGACATTTGAAATCTGAGAATGTGAGCAGTGGAAACGTAGAGAAATATAACGAACTCAAAGGAAGTTCAAGAATATGTGGATATAGATGGAGTATCAGAAAGTAGAAGTAAATTGAGATTTCAGAAAAAGTTTACCCAGTCAAAATCCTGCAACCTCCAGATCTCAAGATTCAAATCAAGCTCTGTAGTAGAAACAGTTTCGTTTGATTTTTCTCCTGACACATTGCAAGTCAGCTTTACAACTCAACAAAACGGAAGCGATGAGAATGCAGAGCATTTGAAAATTTCAACATAAATATACTTTTGAACGTATATGTATATAATACTCGCTTTTATATTATACCATGGGGGATGCTAATAATTTCCGCATTATACTTAGTACGATGCAATAGTACTTCACATCAATGGCAGGTTTCCGTTTTACCAGCTGCCAAAATTGAAGAAAAGACGAAAAGAGCATTACTCCATCCAATCTGTGATCTTCTGAGAATACGTAGAAGCTACTTGTAAGCACATCTCCGGAAAATACATCTCTATGAAAGTCCATTGGCTTCACGGATAGTTCGTTCTTCCGCCCAGATTAAGCATGCTTGTACTCAGACTATATTCACACAAAATGTGTTTTACTTTAAGTATAACTTATCGTCAGTCAGAGGAATACTCAGAATATAACGTTTGATATGTGTAATCTTACATACAATATAATATATACATAACCACAGGGCAATAATACTATAGTACACTGCTATAGTATTGTCGAGAAAAAAATACTCTGTGGTTAGTGTTATGGAATTTCCTATATAGCAAAGCCTGACATTGCCAGTTTAACATCAATATTGTCTTTCTTTACTGCGTAAATGTTTGCATGAAAGGCCAGAATGAAGATACATACAGCTTGCAATTTTCAAGATGAAAATGAGTTTAATCTGACCTTAACATTTAGTCAGAAACTTGATTAAAGAAGCTTCATATACAGACAAACCCCCTATTGTCTGCTTAGCATGCTTTCAAATATAAAACTCGATTGAATGCAAGAATGCAACAAAACTTAAATTGCAATCAGGATTTGTTTTTGGTATACCATTATACCAACGTATTTAACAATATTATGAACAGTATGAAAAGAACCCCTTTCAATTTCAAAACATGTTCAGTCGGTCGGATTTCCTTGTGCTTTCTTACTGTATACAATTGCATAAATTGTTTTAATCAAAAATTAATGTCTTAAGAACTTGGATTCCTAAATACGTATATTGTTTCTTTATTTTCAGCTATGCCAAAGCCTTGGAATTTCGGTTTCGAAAAAAAATCAATTCAAGATTAAAAGAGCAAATGCAACGGTTTGTGTAATTTTTCATTACTCATAGGTTATTCCTCTGAGGAGAAATGCAGAGCCTAACGCTTTGTGTATACGTAAAACCAAGTTGAGCAGTTCAGTCAGTGGTATGAGGGTAATGAGAGTATCACGATTGTCCATCTCTGGCCAAATATAAGATAAATTTTACGGAGTCAGCAAGCATGACAGGAAATTAGAGAATGTATGCTTCAAATAAAAATGAGAACAATACATGCAATTTTAAAAGTTTAGCTACTGCTGCACTGCACATTACAATCTAGAAATCTCACATGCCATTGCCATCCAACCGAAAATACTTAGGTGGCCATGTCGTAAAACTAATAGCAATGTGATGTACATTTGGAGATTCAGCTCTTCACCGCTTTCACAGCATAACCACACCGCAGCAGTTTTGAAACATTCTCTCAATTTTTTTAGTAATAATTCTAAGTAGGTATGCTCGCTCTGGATGTATTGATGAAACTCGGTAATTGCTGCACCACAAAATGAAAGAACATACGATTGGTCTTTGATATAAACCGCCGTTATCTCACCTCCAAAAAAATGTGATGCGTAGATACTGGCATTCTAATGACGTGCAATTAATACTTGAAATATAGAAATTCTCTTCAAAAACTTAAAATTAATCCAAATCTTCTCATTTTTTTCTAAAAAACTTCTGCATATACTCAACTCTAGAGCATAATGTGTGCCAAAAAATTATACCCGACCGGTATAGTATTGTATGAGTGAGTGCAGTGCAGACGTATGAGTTGGGATTGGGAATTACCCACTTGCAAATTGCAATATACAAAGTTGCTGAAGAAAATGCTGCATTTAAAGAAAAAAGCTTTTTAGCCTTTTCCTTAACCACATAATGTGTAACAACATATCAAACAATATCTGATTAGGTATGATATGAATCAATTTAAAGTAATACATTTTACATTGTCAATATATCATATCTGATTCATCTGGATGCACAGAGTTGAGCACACAAATATTAAACTACTTTATATTTTAGATTAATTTCATTTCATTGATTAAGGATTTTAATACGGCACACCCTGACACCCTATCCTACGGGTATATTCTAATCTAGTTTGAGCTTTATGTGTAGATTCTCATTCCAATAAAATTCCGGAAAACTTCCATTCACTTATAACACACCAAACTAATCTTATTACTAGTTTAGCAAACTTCAGCACATATTTATAAAGAAATGATTATACTTACAATTTCCAAATGTGTGAAGCCGCAGTTGATCTTCTAATTAAAGGGATGACGATACACTTGTTCCTCCAGAAAAGAACACTGACATTCTGACAATACAATAGACTATTTTGTATACACTAGGTCCTGCTTCTCGTTCTCACTCTTTTACTATCAGAAATCAAACACTTCAGCAGATATTATTGAAACGAGTGAGAGAACCTTCTCGCACGGCAACGCAGCACTTTAAGCCCGACGAAGAAAATGTTTTGGCTTTTGGCAGTTCAAGCGATCAAAAACTAATAGTACAATATTATGCTTCTTCTCCCTCTAGAAAAGGCCTAGTCACTAGTCATACACACATAATTTATACATACACAAGTTTTGGATTTACTGCGTTGCACATATATGCACAATACTCATATACGTATAAGTATCACTAGCCGGGATCCCAAATATCCTAATCCAATCCCGAAAACGTAAAAGCGATAAACATATTACAATTAAACGTATCATTTGCATTGCCTTTTGCAGATAGAACACATAACAATGATAATTTCATATTAGCTGGTTACACATGCACATCTGTGAAATCCTTGTAATGTGTAGTATATAGTAGGAAGAAAGTGAATATGAACAATGCAATATGCATAGCACAGAAGAATCTATTCTGTATTTTTTTTGTAGGAAAGAACATGAAAGAACTCTTTATGTATAAATCTTGTGAATAGGTTTTGTGAATACAAATGTTGAATGTACAATGTGTACAGAAAAAATACCCAACAACACTGCGCGTTAAAAGTTGGTTGGGTATCATCGAGTTTTCATTTAAGGTATATCCTTTTTGTGCATTTGCTGTTCGTGACTGTGACTGTGGTACAAGGCCTGGTTGACTAGTTCCATAAGATTTTTTTGCGATTTTGTGCTTCACATGATTGATCAGATGAGATCGAGAAATAAGTTTTGAGCAACAATTACATACTGACCATTAGATCTAGAGGGGAAAAGTAACGATTTAAAAATACTTATATTCATATTTCACACTTTTATACAAGTTTAATATACAAATGCTGTAAGCAATCAATACGAATTAATCTTTAAATTGAATAGTTGATAGCATGTTAAACTTGCTGAGCTGTGTTTGAAACAGGTGATAGTGTTTGTGGGCTTTGTTTATTGACGACATAGTTAAAAAATGATTTATTCACCGATTTATTTCATTGGCGATCTAGGTTGACTGTCAACAGTCTGTTGACAATTTAGTTGCCAACTATTATTTGCTTTGTTTTGCCTTTCCTATCACCTGTGACCTGTATTGCTTTAATCAGCAGGTATCAATCCGTTGTAGGATTTTTTAAGTATTCGGTGGGTCATATGAGCAGCGTTGAGCGGTTAGTGTTGCTACAGCTTACACCATACACCATACATGTCACATGTCAGCTGTCAGCGTGTTTGTCCAAGTTTGACGTGTTTTAAAAAGTAGTGGAAGTTGGAATTGAAGCAAGAAATACACTGATGACTGACAACTGAATCTGCGAATCATATTTTTTCCCGTTGTTGATTTCTCACCAGTTGGAAATTTGAGTTTTTAAAATATTGTTTCGCGAGTTAAATAATTTAGCTGGTATATTTCCAGGTCAGCTGTAGGCAAAATATTTATTTATCTACAAATGCAAAATATACGAAATTTTCGCATTTTGAGACAAACACAAACAATGATACACCATAATGCAGTGCTGTAATTGTTGATTGTGAACTGTTACTGTTGTTTTAGCTGCCAACGAATAAAGCTGAAGTAGTAGCTTCGGTCTGTCTGGCTGGGCAGCTGCAAGTTAAAGTTTTTGAAGCTTCGATAAATATCTCTTCCCAGAGTCATCGCCATAGGCTTGTTCCGTTACAATGTCTGGAAGTACGAGTTCTGATACCAAAACCTCCGGAAAAGATGACATGGCGTCCTCTAAGGAAAAGTGGATGGAGAAAGTTGAAGCCGTTCAAATTCCGCGATCTGAAATTAACAAGCTAATTATGAACTATTTGGTCACAGAAGGATTTAAAGACGCTGCTGAAAAATTTCAATTAGAATCGGGAACAGAGCCTGGGGTTGATTTAACGACTTTAGACCAGAGGATAAAAATATTAGAGTCGATTCAAGATGGGGAAATACAAGAGGCTGTACAAATGATAAATTCCTTCCAGCCACAGCTTCTTGATGATAATAGATACTTGTTTTTCCACCTGCAGCAGCAGCATTTAATAGAACTCATTAGGCAAAAAAATATAGATGGGGCTTTAAAATTTGCTCAGGAGCATTTGGCGGACCAAGGTGAAGAAAACTCGCTCGTGTTGGAAGAGTTAGAAAGGTATTTTAGTAAAGCGTAATTAGGCACTCATGCTGTTAAATCATATTATGAAAAAACAATTCAAGACTGATTATTTTATTTTATTATTAGGACTTTGGCTTTGCTTGCTTTCGAGGATCCAGAAAGTTCTCCATTCGGAGATTTGTTAGCTTTATCCCACCGCCAGAAAGTTGCCAGTGAATTTAATATAGCTTTTCTGGCTCAAGATTACCAAGATTCATCTGTTTCCAAACTAGCCTTTCTTCTCAAATTTATCCTTTGGGCTCAAGAAGAAATGGATAAAAAGAAACTCAAATACCCGAAAATGGCAGATCTAGCTACAGCTTCGATTGAGGATCCGAAATAGTCCAAATTATATTCTATACTCTGTTCAATTATTTGAATACATAGTCATAATGCGATTAGTGTACATTGCGTAAGATTAATGTATTCGAAATGTTGACACATTAAATATAATCATTTTTATCGCCTGCATCATATCGTGCATTAGATATTTGTATTATAATCAACTCATATATCTGTATGATTGTTTGTTGGCTCTTTCTTGAATCTATGCACGAATGTAACCGTTACACTTATAGTAAGAAATGGAGAAATCGTCTGAAATTTCTCTTTGAAAAGTCTGTTATAAAGTACTGATTGCATGACTGCATTCATGTAAGCTATTAGAATAATACACAATCTACAAATTATGAATACTACGCAAGATTTAATTAAATCCAGCGTATTTAACACAAGCAATGTTTTGTATCTGTCATCAATTTTTCATAAATAACGTATAGTGATATCTATTGAAGTATGTATAATTTCAGTAGTACATAGAATGAGTAATAAAACGTTCCAAGTCTTATAACTCAATGTAAATATAAAGTGGTGGACAGCATATTATGTGGATCACGAAATATCTTTGTCAATAACGGCTCGTATTTTGGTGATAACTTTATAAAGCCTAATTTTATGTATGCTTTATCTACCAGTGAATTGACCAGTATCAGCAATAAAATATCGTTGGTTTTATAAAAGAATCGTAGGTTTTTATTTAGAATTACGAGGAAAAGTTCTACATCGGCTTTCATAGAAAACTAATAGTAAAGATTTTCTAGTAAAGATTTTTAAGAATGTAATATCTTTCTCGTATCATTCTGTATTGTTGTAATACATTAGGGATAAGACAGCCCACACGCATACTGTAGTTCTGTCGAATATTTTTTGAGCTGCTTATTTAAAATAAATGTGCCACTACCACAGAAAATAAGTAAATGGACAAATAATCGATTTCTTATTTTTCTTAAATTAACTAATCTTCCTTCCTCACTTAACTTCCTTAATCCGTCCGGTCCTCTGGTTTTATCATGGCGCATGTAAATTACACTTTTTTAAAGCGAAAGATGCCACCGCATATTATGAAGATTAAAATCATCCGAGAATATTTAAATTTTCCTGCATTTCATTCACAGTTAGAATTATATTGGTTTAAGAGCACAGTTATGCGTTTAAAGTTTCCAAAAATATACTCAAAAACTGTAGAAAGCATTTGTTTAGTGAAACAAATCAAGCAGAAAATGCTACCATTGCGTGGTCACGTCATGACTTCGTCTATTTACCACCATGCCATGTACACAATGAAAGTGGACGGTAAGGTAGGAAAATTTTATTTGTGTATCAAAGGCAAAGGACACTCTCATCTTACTGACTGTATTAATAATAGACGCAAAAATAAAGCTAACTAGCGGTCCATCCAACCCTTTCATTTTACTGGTATACGCTATACATTTTCTGGTCTTGTGTATCCGACATGCTCATGAAACCAAATGTTGTCAGAAAGTCAGAATCTCATTCAACTCAATATTCTTAAACTCTTTGTATGCTGTCTTACAAAGAGAGGTGTAATGCAAACAGCATGTATGCAGAAAAAATACACAGCAGCAACAGGCAAAGTCAAACTAGAGATCACGTTTACAGCAGCAGTGAAACAGTGAATTGGTAAATATGTGTAATTCATATTCATATATCTAGTTAGAAGATTCAGACAGAGATATACAGAGCACACATTATTAGGCTTATATGTATATGGGCGGTCTACGTGATACGATGATATCAGAGAACATCGCGGAGGAGGTTGAACGTAAAATGAACACTCACTGATTGAGAGTATTGTGACGTTTCAGTTAGTAAAAAGCTCAGTATCACTCTTTCGTTATCATTTTACTGCTACACAACAAACTACAATTTCGTTACAAATGTGTACTATCATTTACTATCAACCCTTTACTTACTTCACTCTACAGCTAACTGCTATTCATAGTTCCTTTCATGTCTTTGGCAGAGCATCAGCCAGTTGCGTGGTGTGCAGTGCAGCAGTAGTTTAATAGAATAAACGCCAGAAGTAATGCAAAAGCCAGAGCTATTTTCCATTTTGTGGTAAAATTGTTTTAAAAGGATTTGCCAATTTTCAGTCTGCAACTCCTCCAACCTCCTTACGTTTTCAACACGCTACATGCACATCAAGTCAAAAAGTACTTTTCAAAGCTAGAAATCATTAAGTTCACAATACTTTTTGAACGTCTTGTCATTTCTAGCAAAGGCTCACAAACAAGAACAAGATATATTCCTTTAATGAGAAGCATTTTACAAATCAGATAAATTTATAAATATTTCTATGGAATAGTCGTTCCCACAAAAAAGAAAGGGGAAGTTCACAAGAAAATCACTTGCTCAAAGCTCTGCGTTTTTATACTCTACGTCTACATATTTTTCTAAGGTGTGTCCTTCTCGTTTTTCTTTTGACTGAAACTGATTTGTTGAGTATATGCATGCGGAGCACACCGCGCATACCTTATTTGTGCAATGAGAGAAGTAATCATATAATCAAATTTGTCATTGTTAATTCGCTCGCAAAGTGCAATTACCAGGAGTCGATTGAAACAAACCTTAGCCATCTTCATGTTTGCGGCAACTAGAGTGTTCTGAATGACAAGAGTTTGAGTTGGCGTTTTAGTTCATTAAAAAATTCATACTCTCTCATTGATGTTGTGTAATCCTAAGGATACGTAAAATAGTAAAAGTTTTGAGCTTACTGCGCTGTGCATTACTTGACAGTTATATCGTTCACTTCATCTACGTCATATAGAAACCAACAGTATTTTATGCAGTTAGTAGGGACTAGAGCTAATTTTTGTCGTGTATTCTTGTCCTCTCTCCTTTCGCTAAGAATGGCAACTATTTCGGATATTCTGGAGGATGTTAGGGCTAACACTAATGGTGATAATAATGGGAATGATGTAGTTGATAGCAGTTATATTTTAATTGATATCGGTGCCAATTTAACGAATAAAAAGTTCTCAAGGGATGTCGATGCAGTTGTGCAACGGGCGAAAGAGTCTGGCGTCCAGAAAATCATGGTGAGGGAGTAGCAATAATGCATGTAAATGTTCGGTTTTTTGCAATTGAAAGATTTTATACTTATTCATACAATTTTTGTTAGGTGACTGGAACTAACATTCTAGTCAGCAAGGAAGCTTTAAGACTGACAAGGTTATTCCCCGATGTTTTATTTTCGACGGCGGGTAAGAACTAAATAATTAAATTTGGATGGATATAAGAATTAAAGGACTGGAATTTTTGTTCAGATAATTCTTTCACTTCAATTGCGCAAACCAATGAATCATAAATTTATAACTAATCAGCAATGTTATCGCTATTTTTATACTGCATAAAGATGCATTAGTTTAATCAGTCAGATCTATTTTTTCATATCCAAATCCAATCCACCTTCAGCTTCGCTAACTCTAAAAATATTTATATGCTGGTTGTCAGGAAGTAATAAAATATTTTACTTTTACGATAAAGGTGTCCATCCACATGATGCCAAAACATTTGATGAAACTTCAGAGTCGGAACTTGAGTCGTTACTTTCAAATCCCGAATGTGTTGCAGGTGCTCATATATAAACGCAGGTCACATAAATCAGTCGGATAGTTTTGATTACTTTAAATGACATAATTCTACGTATTTATTTTCATCTGCTAAATTGCCTACTGAAGTGAAACAAGTTATTACTCAGAGGTACATATGCTTTCACACAGCTAGCGAGTTAAAGCCCTTAATTTAAATAAATATGAGTCCTCACTTAACTTAAACACACATTTTATTTCAGGTCAATGACATATTTGAACCGGTATTGCACCTTCCAACGAAATGAGCCTTGCTCACTTCCATGTACAGTCGAGCTAATCTCTGCACTCATGGGAAAACTTCCTGAGGATGTTGCACTCGCAACTACTTACAACGCTTTGAAACTCTTTGGACTGTCATCTTAAATGGTGACTTTCTCGACTGACAATCACTTGTCTTCGTGCCTCCAATATGTGCCCAATCTATTATAGTCAATATACTATTTTACTTCATGTGCTCACTACCCAAAGCAATCAATTCAATCGGGATCGCGTTGCGTAGAATGTAGAGAAATATAGATATTATTATTCACATTTACCCGTACATCACGAAACGTCAAAATGAAAATTCAGAGGTGTATTTCAAATCCGATAATATTCCGTGTTAAATGCTATGTACCATATATTTAGCTTATGTATATTGTATTATGTCGTCGTAACTCCGTGTATGCGCATGGCCAAGTTTTCGCAAGACTTGTTAAGAAAGAATGACTGCTGGTATATGGAAATGTGTAAATATGCATACCACGTTAGCCTTATCTTTTGTGTCGTCGTGAGTCGTGAGAGTGAATGTGCTCAAAATCATTGAAATGAAATCGCAGGGGTATTAGAGTAGCCAAATTATGAAAGAGTGGATAAGAATTACACTATTATACGTTCACTCACTCACTGATTTTAAGATCAGTCAGGTCAGAAGTTGAAAGGTAATGGTAACGCTCCCGTTCATGTGTGATAATGTTAATACTTCGTTCCTCAATATAAGAAGAGCAGTCATTAAATTCCCTTTTTTTAAAAATAAATGCAAATTGCGAAACCAAATAACGCTTTCAAGACGTCTAAAATTTTGAATAATTTTATGTACGTTTGACGAGATGCCTTCATAAAGCCATATGGCTTCAAACTAACCGATATACTTAAGGGATCTTTTTATTAATTGTTAGTTGTAGTTAATTTATTAACATAAGAAACAGCGAATAACGAAAGATTTAAAATAGCAAATTTCGTTAGAATTCGATTAATTATTCTCCGCCGATCGATCGAGAACTTTCTGCTAATCCAATTTATAGATTTGAAAATAATAAATTATATTTTAACAATTGAGTAACTGTAATCAGTATTTGTTTACAGATTTTATAGAGGTTTAAAGCTGGCAGTTTAAAATACATACATATTATTAGTACTGCGGGAATACGAATATTAAATTATATTATTGTCAATTGAAAAATATTGGAATAAAATGGTAAAATTATTTGATAAGAAAAATTGGATCAATTTTACGATTGAGAAATGTATGGCACAAATTACCTCCTATTTTATCATCACTGCAAGCTGAAGTTTTTATTTTAGTTTTGACTGTGGTATTTAAATATTGACCAAAACCATGAGCATCATTGTTGCATGCATTTGTCTCCACCCAAATTCATTATCAGCTTTACGAGTCTTTATCGCGTCATATCATTGAGCAAACGAAAGGGATCGGATCTCTTGTCTTTACAACAAATATTCATGTTTATTTTTGGAAATGTTCATTTATCCTTTGAGTGTGAATGTGAATGCAATCATATTGTTGTCATCATGTATTTCGTTTGAAAATATGACTAAACAATTTCTAAACTATGTTTTGATGTTAGTAGATAAAATGCCATGTTTTCATGAATAAACGCATAAGATTCCAGTAAACTGACAACACATAAAACTATGGTATAAGCTCAATGACACACACATAATGAAAACTTTAAAAGTGTTCCTTTGTCGGATATTTATTGGAGCGATTACGGGTAAGTGCTGATAGCACATATTGTCATACATAATGTAGTCATATATATTTGAACTACCCAAACTATATCTGCCATGGCCATCATTACACGAATAAAACGCTATCCATAATAAGGCATGAGCAATGGGCTAAAATATACAGAACCCTTGCACAACATCATTCTCTACAAGTCAAATACGTGCGTACTAGTGTTATAAATAGTACATATCATTCATTAAAATGTTCTAACATTTAAACTTATTCTGTACAGTGTGTCAGGAATCTTTGGAAATTACGCGTCAAAATACCTCAAACAACAATCAAACCTAACAGACTGGAAACAGCAGTGATATTGCATTTTGATTGAAAAATACGACGTACAACAATGGATTCATTTTGTATGTCAACTGAACAGGTTCAAAATTGTCGGGATGAAAAAACAATTTTGTTACTGACGGACATTGAAGCAGCAAATTCAAAGCTAATAGTTATTGACGATAACGAGCTTAAAATATTTAAAGAATTGAAGGAATTGATACTTCAAGGGGATTCTGAAAATCTTCTTGTGAAGCTTCTCGAGTACAAAGACTTTTCAGTAGACAGCCAAGACCCCACAAACAATAACTATTCTCTTCTTCACCATGCGTCCGAGAAAAGGAGAGAAGGTTGTATGCAAATCCTCATGGAATTTTCGGCTAATCCCAACTCAAAGTCTTACAGTGGGCTATCTCCGATCCATTTACTTGTCAATTCAGGTTAGGATGTTTTTTTATGTACGAACAATATGAACAATAATATAATCTATCGGAATATCATGTTCCAGCGCTGTATACAATTTGAGCCGACAAACTTGAACTTTTACCTTATGTAGCTGTACAAAGGAGCTCATTGTGGGAGTCGGTTGTCTGATAAATGTACCGAAAATTGGAATTTGATCAGTATCACCGTACACAAATGAAAATCTATTTTTCATTGTATTTTTTTAGACTGTCGGTGCGAATCTTGTAGTGAAAGGATTGTAGCCTGTTTACAAATTCTGATTGATGGTGGAGCAAACGTAGACGTGGAAAATAAGGTCGGGGAAACACCCTTGTACTACGCAGCCAGAAATTCGCTAAACGACCCAGCAGAACTTTTGTTAGCTAACGGTGCAGATATAAACCACTGGTAATGCTAACACACATGCTTAAACACAATGCAATGAGTGGATGTGAAATTCAATTGATATTTGCATCTGTGATTGCACCAAACACGAAACGAATTCTAAATTGAATGAATATTTCATGTTATTTGAGAACAAAAGTTGACAAGTTGATGATATCCTCTTGTGGCATGTCAAATGTAGCGTGTATTCTCCAAACCGAATACATTTGGTAGCTATAATACACCTTTCTCGTTATTATTAAGTAGCCTGTCAAAAACTTTTTTCAGGGTGGATGGAACCAGCGTCGCAACCATACTTGCTCAATACGCTCCAGACGTGTTGAAAACTGAATTTGACAAGAGAATCATAGTTGACAACACTGGTGGACACAAAGGTTTAAGGTTGGATTTCAGGTTTGACAAATTCTTATATAATATTTATCCTATCACACACACTCCTCTCAATTTCTACAGTACCAGATCATTAATCAGTTATGCATTCTACTTTGTTGGAGGTTGCGTTTGGATTAACAACATTGCAACATAAAATATTATATAAATGTATATATGCATAAGATTACATTTTTTCTCTATGTACGTTTGTAATTCCTACTGCACAACTCATATGCCTACATCACCTGCACAACTCATCTGCCTACATCACCTGCACAAAAAAGACTACTCTTGCAAGAAGTTGCGATTCATGAAGGATTTACTAGAAAGCTGTCTCCATCAGGAAAAGGGATTCTTTCCACTCGCTGGACACAAGGATCAGGTGGATCAGGGAATGAAGGAGAAACAAGAATTGGGAAAATGGACGGTATCTCCTTCCAATCTTCTAACTCATCCATGTCCTCCTCGACTACAATCCCACCAAAGGAAACAGAGCTCTTGAATTATTTATTGAGAGCAGACTTAGTAGCTATTGAGGCTGTTGTGAATCATCCCCTTGTAGAAGCATTCGTCCACCTCAAGTGGCTCAGTGTTCGGCGGTTGTTCTTCCTTTTTAGGAGTCTTTACGTAAGGAGATTAGTTGTAAAAATACACGGACACTGCAGTATTTTACCAGAAGAATGAAAGGCGGCACTAAAATAATGCTTTCATTTCGTGCAGTAAATTGGATAGATTATAGCTTAAACCGTTGCAAGTTATTCATGTCAAATCCATTAACAAAAGTGAACGAGTAACTCAAATTCTGCCTTTTTTGTTTCTTATAATTTCTTATATGACCTACATTGAACGTCAAGATGCATTTTATTTCCCATTTAAACGGAAAGTAGAAATAAACCAATGAAATGGGGAGTGTAAGTTACACTAGATTATATGAATGGGAGGAAAAGTGATGAGAACTAAAAGTTTTATTGGCTAAAAATAAAAGGAGGTTTCTAGAACTGTGTATGACAGGGGAAACATGAGTTCTGTAAATGGAACCCAGATCTTGGGGCAAAATGAAATGGTATTAATCACTGTCATTTTTTTATTCCCTCGCCAGTTGTTCCTCATCTTGGTCTACACATTCTACGTATTTGACACATTTGTCAATGCAACCTGCTTTTACACGACAAGAAACACAAGACCAGTTGGAGGTGCTGGCACCAGCAACGACACTGCATCACTCATGTTGAGAGAAACAATGGAGAAAGCAACATTTGGTTCGTTTATTCCGACAGGAAGTGGAAACCAGCAGTGGAAAACCTTTTCAGAATATTTTAAAGCTCATGAAATGACTTGTGAGCCTAAGCTAAGAACCACAGTTATGGCATACTTGTTCGCTGCGTATGCAGTCATAGGAGTTTTGTATGAGTTGTACAAAATGTGTGAAAGTTGGTATGATTACCTCAGAACCCCATTGAATATTTCTTGGTGGATTCTCTCTGTCAATATGGGAATCACTGTAGTTCCGGGGCTGGGAATCTATTCTCATAGCTGGTTTTATCCTTACGCAGCGGTACGGGAAAGTGAAAACTAAATATGCATGCTATGTATTACAAAACTATATGGATCTAGATTTCCTTAGAAAAAATCCCTATTTACAAGATTTCAGTATATTCTCTAACGGAAAACGATTGTGAACTTTGTCTTCCAGTTTAGTCTTGTGTACGGATGGATATTGGTTTTGGCTCAGATTGGAAGAATCCCATATTTTGGGGTTTTTGTGGGTATTTTCCAGAAGGTAAAAAATCATGAGATTTTTCTCTCTATATTATATATGTATATAACGTATCTCTCACGGGGGTTATTGTTTGAGTGTTGAAGGAATTACAAAAATCCACCAGAAAATTGAGGTGTACTGACTTTCTTTGAAAAAGAAATTTACTTTCTAAACTGAAATCAATTTCACTTTGCATATTATACTTTGCACTTTACATCTTTGCATAAAATAGATTTTCTTCTTCTCAAATTGTTGTACTCAAACATGATACAAAAACCTGCATTACTTGATTCTTTTCAATTTTATAGGTTTTGAAGGATTTTGTCACACTGCTATTCACCTTCTCCCCGGTTCTTCTAGCTTTCGCTTTAGGATTCTCTGTCATGTTACCCCAGGTATGTGCCAAGTTCATTTTTACACTATTTACTACATTCCGTCTTTATATGGTGAGGGCATGCATGCGGAATAGTTTTGAGTCTAACACAATCTCATATTAGATATAAAAGTCACCCATTTGCTCTTTTTCTCGAACAGAACGAGTTTTTTCGATCGATACCACTCTCATTTTTCAAAGTTTTCCTCATGATGACTGGCGACGTGGATTTCTGGGGAGTTTTTCGTGAAACTTGGGCCATGGTTGGAGTCAGTAGACAGCATGCTTACGTGTACATCCCTTTGTTTTTCATATACTCGGCTTTCATCCTGATGGTGACAATGGTATTAATGAGTTTGCTACTTGGCTTAGCAGTTAACGATATTCAGGTAAACAACACAAAGCAACAGAATACATTTTCTTTCTGAAGCGATTTTCCATCCTGCATATGGGATAGTTTGTCTCAAGAGATGGGTTTTACGTATTACTTTGATTCCATTGGAGGAGGGATTTCAAAGGGACCCAAAAGCCCTTTCTTGTTAATTATTAATAATTCCTAAATATAAAGCTTCTATTATGCGCTAATGTAACTTTAATGATGCGCGAAGGCGGTTATCTGATATGTCGAGGGGTTTACTAAAAAGCTAGCTTTCATGAATAAAATATTCTTTGCAGGAAGTCCGGCGGGAGGCATCATTGAAAAGGACGGTGCGACTCATACAAGAAATCGGGATCTTTGAATCGATTCTACAAAAGCCAATCCTTGCTCATTGTGGATGCTCGAAATTTTTCACACGCCTCTTCTCCATCACCTCTCAAAAGTGTATGAATGGGTAAGGCAGATATTTTCCTCGTAGTTATTAAATATCAACATAAGCTACTTCAGTAACTTCAGACAAAAAAAAGTTAATAAATTGTAACAAACTCAACTTCGCCGTCACCGAATAACGAAGTGCTTTTCCAAGAAAGTGTAAAAAACATCCTGACAGGAATGTAATCAAATGTACTGTTTTCTCTTTCCGCTCACGCTTCTCCTTTTGAATTTCATGTGCTCGTGTTTGTACTTGAAGACCCGAATTAATTACGTATCCAGAAAACTCTCAAGATTGTGTACTTCCTTTGGAGATCAAACAAAAGCTTCTACCGTATCTCAAATCATGTTGTTGCTCTAATGACGAGCAGAATAATGAGAAGGAAATTAAAAGAAAAGGAGGGGGTGGTGGGCAGTGGACAAAAGTTGGTGGAAAAAGAACTGTCATCCCTGAAAAAGTAGAGATTCAAGACCAAATCAAAAGGACGAAGTCAACACGTGGAGAACTCAATTCAGAACGAAGTGGCAAATCGAATTCCAACCTCAGAAGACAGATGAGTGAAACTTCATATATTGACCCTCTGGTTGACTCCTCGAGGGAAATGTTATATCGGGATTTAATAGTCTACCATGAAGTGAAGCTGTTGCTAAACGAAAATGAAAAAATGAGAGAGAGCCTCGAACTCTTGAAACATAAGCTTATTAAGAGAAAGTAAAACTGGGTAATGGATTACGAGAAAGCCATACTTTGTCATTTTGACCATATCAGATTCTGCTTTTTACTCTGTGTAAACATTGCACCATTTGTACCACCCCCAGAAATTACTAAAAATATACTTAAAGATTAAATATGTACATGCTCTTTTGTATATGTATATGAGTCTCGGTTTTATAGTGTTACACATACAAAAAATATACACATAAGTTATCCCAAAGTGGGAGTGAGATTTTTTCTTATTCAAGAGCTTGTCAGATATACATAGAAAACATACTTGTCCCATTTGCTCCAGCTCTAAGATGGATTTTATGTGCCCGAGTAGGTTTTTTATGCTGTGGAATTGTGGAAATGACAAGAATTCAATACGACGACAACACAAGGATTGATTTCATCTTTGTACACATTCTAGCTATACTTCTACTAAAACCTTTCACATGTTCTTACTTTAGAGCCATCTGAAAGCCTGTTTCATTTTCAATCACATCTAATACGGATGTAAAATGTTGCAAAACTGTGTGACAAAGAGAATCAGCTAAAAGCAATGCAGAGGAAAAGCGTTCACCAGCTTTACCTACATTATATCACGCCATATTATCCCCAAACCATTCACTGGCTACAGGGAATAGTATTACGGAATTCCCGATTTACCTATTGAACCAGGTTTGTTCAGTTTCTTTAAAGTCCCTCCAAACGTTCCAAGTTAAAAGCTAATATTGCTTGTAGGAGAATAAAAATAAATTGAAATTCTCGTAGATGACCTTATTCAATGTTGACGACTAATATGTTCCAGTTGAAATGCATCATATGGATGGTAGTTAATTCTAGGAAACCCATTTCCAAATATTTTTCCACTTCAATATCTATTTTCTTGGGAAATTTTTCTTGGTATTGGTTTTGGGAAAAGAAGATTTTTATAAGGAAAGAAAATGAAACCTTGCATGAAGCTCCACAATCTAAATCCCGCAAAGCGTTTTCTGACACAGGTACAGGGCATGCTCAAATATGTACGAGTTACGATCTGAACTAAACATTTTTTTAGAAGAACCATATTAAGTAAATATATAAAATTACTATCTTGGTACTGTAAAAAGTTTCTGAAAAGTACGCACACATGTTGCAGCCTAAGAAGTGTTTTCAAATTTACTTTCTGCTCCTCGTCATGTTGACTCAACAAAGAGGAGCTCAAACAATAGAAGTAGAATTATAAGAGATGAAGTAAAAACGCCGTGGCTTTACCAGTGACGTGAATGAATGTTGGTTATATTTTCATACAATTTAACTTTTAATAGAGTCTAACGGTGCAATTTCATCATTTAAGAAAAATTCGGGTCATCTTATTTTCTCTCTTGTCTCTTGCTCTTGTTTGGAGACGGCGACAAGAATTTCCTATTACTTTTCCTGTCATTGGCAAGCGGAACTGAGGGGAAAAAGAGTATATAACATGTTGAACCGGAAAATTACGTTCATATAACGAACAGTTACACCACTATAGCGGCTTTACGCGCTGACAGTTCGTGAATGCCATTATTCTTCCGAGTCCTTCATCTTCATCCCTATCCTCCGGCAAGAAAGAAACTGAATTGAAGGGGATTGCATGCATCATGTAGTTCATCTTGAAAAGTGCGTGTTCCCTGAAACTCTAAAGATAAATTACATTCATCTAGATATCAGGAAACGCGAGCCGTTTCTAACATGTTGAACCGGAAAATTACGTTCATATAACGAACAGTTACACCACTATAGCGGCTTTACGCGCTGACAGTTCGTGAATCCCATTATTCTTCCGAGTCCTTCATCTTCATCCCTATCCTCCGGCCAGAAAGAAACTGAATTGGAGGGGATTGAATACATCATGTAGTTCATCTTGAAAAGTGCGTGTTCCCTGAAACTCTAAAGATAAATTACATTCATCTAGATATCAGGAAACGCGAGCCGTTTCATAAACGCGAGCCTTTTCCACACTTCATTATACAGACGATAAGTTTGTGTTTGATGGAGTCTGTATGAATAAATTACTAGATATGAATAAAAACCCCGATTGCTCTACTTTAATGGACGGAGGAAATGAAAACTTTGGGGAACGTGATCTTGCAAACAGCAAAACCACAAAATCCATTTCTCGGTGAGCTGCTTATTTTCTGAAAGGTCAAATGAAACCGGAGTTGATTTAGATTGTGGAAAGCGAATCATACTCGATTGCTCATATTCACTTGTCATTGCAATGCTATACTTGATAATGTATATTGTAAAGCATTTGTATTCGTATGACAAGTCTTTTCCTGAGATTTGAAAGCTGTTGGCATATTCATTAAATGTTCTGGTTCACAATGAAACCTATCATGATTTGGAGAAGAATGAATCTGAGGCAAAAGCCTGCTTTATTTGGTGAACATTGTGAACAGGAAAAGTTATGTGATAACATTCGACATGTGAAAATAATTTCATAAACCTACCTTTTTCTGTTTGCTTTGGAAAACGTGTAATATATAGAGGATAACAAAACATTACCAAGGGAAGCATGAAAGTATATTTTATCATTTACCCCTTTTATGATCATATTCGCGCATATCACGACACATAACTGTTAATTCATAATTATAGGCAAAATACCGTGAAACGAGTATCACTACTAACAGAAAGGAATAGTAATATTCTGTAGATCAAAGAAATACACGCCTCCTTTCCAAAGAAAATAAATTAAGTCTTGGAGAAAACATATCTTCTCAATTGCTTGTGTGGTAATGAATTTCCGACGTATTCCTTTGGGTAACTTGAATCCCTCCTTTCCCCATATATCTTGCAATAACTACATCCAAAGAATGAGAAAAACTTACGCAAACCTTCAGCTCGTTTATAATTTTCTCCATGTAGTAAACGTGATGGATGGTCCCTAAACCGATGGATTTTATTACTCATGATGATATTTTACCCCATGAGACCTCACTTGCCATTTACTGAATCTTCAACTACGAAAATAAAACCGAGTAGATATGCACCATAAAATGTACTTTGTAGTGCATTTATTTACAACTGGCAGTCCTTCGTTAATCCACGTACGTAGTATAGTCTGATTATTTAACGCCTTTTACTATCATCTTGACGGAAATTGAAACTGAGCGTGTTTACATAATGCATGCAGTGAGGGAAAATTCCGCTGAGCAAGGTTTATGCCCACACACCCGTAAAAGCATATTGCATGGAAAATTGTAACGGGGAAATAAATCTCTTTCCGGTGAGATTCCTGAATATAGGAGTACATGTACATTTCAGTGTGTAATCAATAGAAGAGTAGAATAAACCTCCCACATAAAAAGAACTCCCACAGATCAAGACACAATGCGATGGAGCAATTACATTGTTCGTATTGTGAGGTTTTTCGAGTATTACATTTCGGATATGTTGAAAGTATTACATGCTACATCATGTAGCCTACATGGGTACATACTTTATTGAATGATCATTTATATTACACTTATCATGATTTAGTACAGGTTGCAGGAAGGATGATAATACCTACCATGTGGGTGGACTTGTCGCAGATTCACTTTCACCGTTCTTCATACCTTGAGCACAAAGAAAATATCCTTTAGGAAGAATTTGTAGCACATATGACAAATTTTTCCACAAAATGGCTTTCAACATAAGGAAAGATTAACAGGAACATACATAATAGGTATAGGTTGACGATGAAGCAAGTAGAATAATAAATTGGAATATTCATTCAAATATTTCACGGGGTAATGTAACACCACCGTGCTGATATCACCCCTGCTTTGCAGATAACTAGGACAAACATAAACTAGAGCACACGTTCTTTACACATGTACACGTCTCAAATTCATTCGTCCCATACAATTTTGCTAAGGTGGTTTACAGACACAAACCTTGAGAGTTTCTTACAACGTTACAACAGACAATAATCCTGCGATGAATGTTTCAAGGTTTTTTTGGTATATACTTTTTATAAGTTAGTCAACCATTATATCATGGGGTCACAAGCCGCAAAAGAAAGAAAATATATAAACTTTTCTATATAACTTTGTTAAAAGTTAGACGAGTACAATGACACAGTTTTCCTTACTCGTGATTTTCGAGACAAACATAAGACTGTCTACATGAGCAGTTTCTCTAAATATGTTTGCAAATCCGATCTTTCCAGACTCGGGCTGTGACCATAAAAGCTTGAATTGATCTGAAGAAAAATCATTTCCATATTTTACCTTCATTTTACTACGTCTATCAGCGACTTTGCAAAATACATGGTGTATATATAACCAACCCTTATCCCCAAAGTTGGCTTTTGAAAATGTTTGTTTTTATAATGAGTTGTTCTGCTTAATTACTCAATCCATGAATCTATTACTTATGGAGGATGAACACAGTGTTAAAATTATAACGAGTATTACATGCGTTTTCTTTAAGTCCTGTGGTTATCAAATAGGACGTGGTAAAGAGAAACCGTAGAAAATTCGAACACAAGGAAGATTTGCAATGTAAGCGTTTACTTCAGAAGTAGAAATACGCAAACCTTCGCTTTACGTGTGACCTTAGGTTTACACTTTCGTGAAAAATAGGTGAAACTTTGCAAAAAAAAACTTTCATAAAATATTCCCCACATTCTTATAAACTTGGCTTTCTGGAACTAAATTGGACTGTTAGTCGGAAAAAAGTCTTGTACAGCTTTAGAAAATAGCATTCCACTGTAAACTCATTTTAACGGACTCCTTCGCCTTCCCAACTACGATACAGCATAATCAATTCTCTATGTTAGTTAGAGTTAGTCCAGTTTGAAATCACACTGTATGTGAATGTTCCACAGTTGATTACATCTTAGGAAAGGAACACATCCTACTTAACTTGTTTTCTACGAGTCATGCAAAATTGCAAAGTATATCAAAAGGTGTTTTATTCTGTACACTAGCTCGTGTTTCAAAGGTAGTCGCTGTTTTCTGGTACAAAATTGGCTGACGATCAATATTGGCAATGAGTAATTCTGCAGTCAATGAAATGAAAGTATTTTAAAACACTTTCCCAAAGAAGATATGAGTATATTGGAATTATTTACACTCACTTCTTTTTAATTCAAGCATCCCGTCTTCGAATTTAATTATAAAATGTTCTTGCTTACGTTGTAAACCCCCTTAATAATCCAACCACGTATTTTTTATATTGTCCCTCTGAATATTATATGATAATACAAGACTTGTAGTCGAAATTCGATCCATTTCTTACTCAAATGCATGATCCAACAATACGATCGTATTACACACCATCCGTCATGTTTATTTAGGTCTATATACGAGGNATATTATATGATAATACAAGACTTGTAGTCGAAATTCGATCCATTTCTTACTCAAATGCATGATCCAACAATACGATCGTATTACACACCATCCGTCATGTTTATTTAGGTCTATATACGAGGGTGTTTTTCTAAGTCTTTGTCCGATTTTCGGTCTCAATAAGACGGCAGTAAATCAATACTAATACCTACTTCGCATATCAATCGAAAGAGAAAAAGCTAGGCTTTCAAATAATATCTATATCATATACTGGAGTTCATTCTGCCTTAAGATTTTGAAGTTAAAGCATAATCCCATAGCTTTTCATTTGTGTACAAATACTTATTTGCGTACTCACAACTCGATTTTTGTACTCGATTGTCAGAACGAATTACAATATTCATATAACCTTTCTATCTCTTTGATTCAAAAAGATTTTCTGGGGCAAATTATGACTGGAGATGAGAAATACCTTCATCATTGTAAGATTGAGTCGAAGAGGCAGTAGAGCACCATGGTTGGAGAGTAGTTTACTGCCAACCTTGAGGGTCATGAGCAAAGCTTGTACCTAGAAGATTATAATGCCGATTTTGTTGATGATGACATGGCTGGAATTTTGTTGTCGGAGTTTTATGGCAATGGCGCTCCACTTTCCTACTAAAAATGTGCCAATATCTTTGAAAAATTAAAGAAAGCCTTCATTAAGAAACGAGGTCAACATCGTTTGAATGATGAATTATCCCTCTTACATGAAAACGTACCGTTTCACCCTTTATGTCTCGTAAAATAGAAGATCAAATGGCTGAATTTTCCCAGTTGTGCCATCCACCTTACAGTCTCGACCTTACTCTATCTGATCACTTTCAGTACAAAATATTTCCCCAAAATAATTAAGTACACGCGCGGGAGAAACAAGTCGAATAAAAAAAATCACGAAATGGACATCGGACCTCAGCATTCTTAAGTCAATGAATATCGGAGCTTGTGGATAGGTGGAAAAAGTGTATTACACTTAAGGGCAATTATGTAGAAAACATGGATTGATAATATTGAGCCATGTTAGTACAAAGACTTAAAAAATACCCACGTATATTTATTTACCCCGTTTATATTCTGCACAACAGATGTATTCATCCATAAAATAGACAAGTGCTTCTTTTACATTTTACTCAAAGAGACAAAGATACTGAGGGTGAAATAAGAATCCATTTGCGAGTGGGTCATAATACACTACAATTTCCAAAACTATAACCGTTATAAAGAAATGGCTTTCATAATGTATGATAGTATATGATAGTATAGTGCTTGTTGTACAATTGTGAAAACTAAATGTGTTCCAAATGGGCGACCAATATGTACTTGGTGTTTTAAGTTTACACACTTACATACACAGTATTAGCAAGGGATTTGAAGGACAGCCTGATTGTGATAGAGAAACTTGAACGGAATATGATCCCACTAGTCACCGCGAAGTTAGTGAAAGTAGAGAACTTTCTTGCTCCATCTCCGGGACATTTATATTCATATGTATGCTAGGAAAGGATGTCATGTAAAAATAAGTACACGTATTAAATGCTTCAGGAAAAGTTGTCCTCTAGGGAGTTTCATTCCAGCTTTGCGATATCGAAACTGTAAAGGAAAGCAACTACCGACTGCTAGCACTCTTTTTTAGTTGAAGCCTGCATTTAACATGGAGATATATATTATGCAAAGATAAGGTGCATGTGCCTACTCACTGCCTGCCATGATTCTTAGACTTGATCTATATACCTACTTATTTACGTATCAGCACAAAACAATTAGCCAATGCTAAACTCAAATATTTAATGACTCGAACTTGAGCTCAATAGTAAATTCAAG
>JAHZNA010001351.1:0-10828 GCA_027743935.1 Sinodicranocentrus sp. ZH6
AAGTATTCCTTCAGTTGAAGAAGGTCCTTAACGAAGATGAGATTAGGAAGAGGCAATTGCTTAGTCAGGAACAAAGGTACAGAAAAATGATTCAAGTGGTTAATTTTACTTAATTATGGAAAAATAATTTAATATAAAATTGTTTGTTTTTGCAGTGGAGAAATATTTGGAGTTAGGCAGCTTGGTAATTATCCCCAAGGAGTACAGTTAGGACCAGGCGGACCACAAATGTTTTTGCAACAAGTGACACTAACTCGACCACCTACCGCAGTTTATAAACCAGTGACACATCAACCAGCACACTCAAGTCACACGTTGTTGCCTCCAGTGAGATAAATAAAAACATTTTCGTTCATTAAAAAAAATTAATGCAAGATTTAAATTTTTAAATGGATTGGTTTTTTGGAATATTTTAGGGAGCTTTGAAACGTTCGAGAAGTCCGTCACCTCCACTACATCAATCAAACAATTATAAATTTGGACCATTTAAGCCACCTCCTCATGCTATACATGCTTATCCACATAGTAAGTTTATCCACATGTTAAGCTATTGTTTATGATTGCAGAACCCGGTCCGGTCCAAGGACTGCAGTTTTTTCCTGCACAAACTATCCAACAAGCTCCACCACCCTCACACAACACAACCTACATTTTCGAGTGCACATCACGCCCCACCTCAACAGCAGCAACAACAACAACCACAACAAGGGACTGTTTTTACTTATGCTGGTGCACCCCCTTCAAGATCCCCACAGGCAGCTCCACCAGGACGGGAAGAGCCTCCAAAACATTCTACTATTTATTTACCTCATACAGCCGCCGTTCCAAGAGGATATGTGATGCATCCTGCGCAAATCGAGGTACGAATAAAAATTAACTAAACAAATCTGGTTAACTAAAGCTAATATCTTACAAAATTGTTTATATTTTTATATTTTCAGCAACATACTCCCCCTCCACAACAACAACAACAACAACAACAACGGCTTGCCGATGACAGTCCCAAGTATTACCCTCCACCTTCTCATTCCCTCCCTATTAGAAACTCAACGCATATGACAATCCACCCTGCATTGAGTATTCAAGCCCCTCAGGGAATTTCCGGTGGGGGAAGTATCACATCTGGGGTTCCATTTAGAACTCAACCTTCCGTCACATCTTTTCAAGGACGACCACCATCACCTCAAGTATGTTATTANCTGCATTGAGTATTCAAGCCCCTCAGGGAATTTCCGGTGGGGGAAGTATCACATCTGGGGTTCCATTTAGAACTCAACCTTCCGTCACATCTTTTCAAGGACGACCACCATCACCTCAAGTATGTTATTAACCAACATTTAATCTCTTCCGCAGTAGTTTCTGCTACTTCCTCTTAATTGATTAAATAATCGTTTAAAATTCTCTAGATAACCTACACCACCGGCCCAGTTGGACCTCCAAGATTAGCTTATGGTCATCCTCATTCGGCTCACATCCAAAATTCAGCTCCTCATCCAAACGCTCCAAGATACAGTATGCCACCTGGAATGCAGCGTGATCGTGATTAACAACTTGATATTGTTGATAATTTGTTAAAAGAGTAGATTATATAAATATATAAATAGTTATATCAAAGTTGTAAAAATAGTTTTAGAGTTTTAACTTTTAACATTAAAAGTGCTTTTATTGTTACTCGATTCCATTTTTTAACTGTTACAAAATGAAAATTATATATGTGAACCAATTGGAATATTTATATGGCACTACTATATACATTTAAATGTATGTAAAAATCATGTAATAAACCATATATTTTAGAAAATACAATTTTCCTTCCCAATTTATTTTTACAACATTGCCCTTCTAACAGGCTCCACGTAAGTGACCTTTTTCTCATTAAGAATTGCTCGTGACACTTCCTTCAAGACTGTAGGAGTGCGATAAAATTCTTGTGGAATTCTGCTTTGACGGGACCACCCTCCTCTGGAAATTCGTTGACGAGACCCTCCAGAACGTCGTTCCTCTGGACGGGACCACCCTTGTCTAGTTTCATCTTCCTCTGGGTGGGACCATCCTTGTTTAGTTTCATCTACCTCTAAACTAGACCATCCTTTTGAAGGCTTGTTTGGACGATTTAAATTTGACTCTGGAACTGGAAATGTAATTTCCCCTTCTCTCGTCCAAATATGGACCATTGGAGGATGACCTCGATGAGAACATGGAGAAACATTAGCATTAGATGTACTTTCTGGAATCAGGATAGGGTATTGTGGAACAAGTGTCGGCTCACGGAGAGGAGATTCATATATTCCGTTCAACTTTCTAAGGTACATTACTAGTTTTAGCCACTCCAGCCCCTGCTGTTGTCGGCGGAGCTCTTGCTCCAATTCATAGTGCTTCTGAAGATTAGCAAATGGCACCCAAATTAGAACACCAGGAGCTTCCTGCTTTGGAGTAAGGAATTCCCGTGGTGAAATCCAATCGAGCGTGGCGTCCCTGAGCAAAATGCAAATTGTTAGGGTACGCCCGTATAATGAAATTAATGAAGTGTGAAGCGATAAGGAGAAAAAAGTTTGTTAGAAATAAATTTAGTTAGCAAGACAAGCATATGGATTATCAAAGTTGACTTTTATTATTGGTTTAGCTTTCTTACAGCGTAACAATGTAAGATTACATGACCTAAATATAAATACATAAAATTGCTGTTTAAACTACAGAAATAAATAGGTTCGTATAGATCAATGTAAATGTTGCGTATATACTTAATAATAGCTTTCTAACTACGTATTAGCCGCTACCAGCAAACCGAATTGGGTAATTGCTTTGTTGACGACCATTGTAATAGCCATCCCCATAATGGTTGTAATTATTATAGTTGTAACCATTGTTGCTGTACCCGTCATTATTGAAGCCATTTCCTGAATAGTAGCCACTGCCAAATGGGCTGTTGTGATTGCCATTGAAATTAAAATCGAAACGACCCGGCCGATTGAACCCGCCATGAGTGAGATGGGCGTTAATGTAGTTACCCCCTCCAGCACTCGCCGACGCGGTGGCGTACGCTTGGGGCGAGCGCCGAACTCTCGAAAGGATAAAGTTACTGGACGCTGCTGTGGATGGAGGTAACAGTTAGTATTTTTTTAAAATAAAAAAAACTCTAAATCGAGAATTTAAGTGACAAAATAAATTGGCTGCTTACATTCCTGTGCAGCCACTGCGACAAAGGCTGCAAAAAGGAGGCAAATTTTCTCCGGACCCATCTTATCGAAATCGTTTTGAAGCTTTTTTACCCCCTCCAGCACTCGCCGACGCGGTGGCGTACGCTTGGGGCGAGCGCCGAACTCTCGAAAGGATAAAGTTACTGGACGCTGCTGTGGATGGAGGTAACATAGTTAGCATTTTTTAAAAATAAAAAAAAACTCTAAATCCAGAATTTAAGTGTCAAAATAAATTGGCTACTTACATTCCTGTGCAGCCACTGCGACAAAGGCTGCAAAAAGGAGGCAAATTTTCTCCGGACCCATCTTATCGAAATCGTTTTGAAGCTTTTTTGAGAGATAAACACTATTCTCGTTTTGTTATGTCTGTCTTGCACAACTTGCGAACGTGGAATGAAGGAATGATTGGAATTTTTTGTAAAAAGTTGTTTTATACATCAGGAAATTAGAGAACTTCGTTAAGTGGGAATATTCCATTGTAAAAGTTGTAAGAGGTACGAAAGTGAGATGTTGTTGGAGATTCCCATGAACTTGAAAAATGCCGAAGGTTTTCTTTTATCATTTCCAGAAATATTAAAAACGCCTCCAATCAAACTTTTGATGGATTTGCGAATACACGCTTTAATGTACTTTTGTAGCAAATTATATTTTTTGTAGTCGGTTTCATTAATCGCCTTGTTTACTCTGAAGTTTTTTTTACCAAGTGATGTGAACGACTAATTGGATTTCTTATGGAATATAAATGGAATTGAACAACGCTTATGTTAATATAGCATCTTGGCAGGATAACATTATATGAAATTAAGCATTATTTAGCTACCCTCACTAATACTTTGCGTCGACTATAGATTATTTCTTCGAGAAAATGTTAACAAATAAACTCCCATAATGATTACGAGTTTGAGTCAGGTCTTGCCACCTCAGCTAACAATAACATATTATAGGTTGTTGTACCTGTAAGTGGGAAGCAGGAAGTCAGACAGAACGTAAAGGTTTGGTTTGTGCACTTTTTATGCACTATAAGAAAAGAATTCGCATTGCTCGAGCATACGAATACAGTTGGCTATTTTTTGTAATGGATAGATATGAAAAGGGAAAAGACTGCTCTATAAATAAACCAATATTTAAAAATACTTCTGTAATCTACAAAAGATTATTGTTTGGTTTTGACCTTGTAGGAATATTTTGACTATTGGAATAAAATACATGCATATTATTGTATCTTAAATATATAGCGAATGAAATAATAAAGAAACTTGTCATTTTCAAGTTACGAAATACGCTATTTAAGCTTTATTAAGAAATATAGAGTTGAAAAATTTAAAACACAAAATACAATATACTAAACGAAATGTATAAACGCAGAATACACTTAACAGTCACACAAATGCTTCGAAATTATGTAACTATAATAAACTAGTTGAATTAATATTCATGAGGTGTTTTATGAAAACTATTTTCAGCTCCATTTAGACTCAAACTAAACGTCAGCACAAGTTCCCAAAAATACGGCTTACACTCCTTAAATAGTGTGCAAGAAATGAGCATTGTTTGGAAATAATTTTATGTCCTAAATCTTTGCGTCTATGCTGAGATCCGTTTTAATGATTGATTTCAAAGTTGACCTCCGTCGGTATTTGAAGCAAAGTTGGATAATAAAGTTCTAAACGATTACAAGAGAGCAAACTCAATTGTGTGGTACTGCATTCTACACTTCAAACTTGAGGTTCAAATGTAAAATTTTCCCGATTAACGCCCGATAAGTGTTCTTGTTTTTATAATTTTGTACTGTTAACTGGTTGTGATTTGTTAAATAATTAAACAATAGCAACGACTAATATTAAATCAATACTCAGTTTACCGAGTTTCACTTGCCGAGTACGACTCGAGTCGAGTATTAAAAATACACGACGAGTATACCGGATATCGAGTCAAAACCGAGTACTCGGTACCACTCTTTATTCTATGATTTATTGTGACAAGTTTAATTCACAGTTAAGTTCAAAATTGTACACGAATGCTCTGAGAATTTTTTGTATAAATTTTGATAAATTAATTATTTTAACCGATTCCAATTTCATTTGATAAATTACTCCTGGTGAACAGACTGTAAGAAGTAATTACTCTCTTCGGTTCGTCAATTAAGGGTTATTAAAGTTATCACGCACAACTTCAGCCATAATTTACAACCATCTACTGTACATATATATGGATACGCCTTCTTTTCGTATCATTTTAATTGGAATCAAACAAAGTTACTGGAAAATTAAAGAAATTCCTTTTGAAAATGATGTCAAATTAACCCTTTCAGATTGTGACGCGCCTGGATCTTTCTTGAATTTATGGGGAATTTATAAATTGCGTTTTATATACACGACCTATATTATATATTTGCAATGTTGAAGGTAGCTTTCAGCGTTAGTTAATATTCTTAGGAACATGTATGGAAACAAATGTTTGTACAATAATTTATGTTAAATGATTCAGTTCTCATATTACAGATAAAGAAATGCGTCATTTTACATTTTACGCGTCTGGCAGTCACTTTAATTCATATATATATTGTCATTACAAAAAACTGTCATTTTTGCAGATACGTAACCCAAACATTCTCTATTGTCCTACATTTCGGGCGCGTGAACTTTTTTCATGAATGAATATACCTAGGCTTATCCCAGGTTGTTTGTTTTCTTTGATAAAAAAAGACGGTCGGACCCGATCTGTTTGTTTAATAAGCTATATAATCTCTTACTTACTATGACGTAAGAATATATATATGAAAATCGTTCAATTTGGTCACGCGATTGTCTGTTGAAAGGTGTTAAGTATGTTGAAAGAATTTTATATTCATACCTTGAATAAGGTTTGCTTGTTACTATTCACTGCTACTGTCCTGGAAGTATACTTTAGTTTCGTTGCTGTAAATACCATGTAAGTACAGAACTTCCAAACTTAAAATAAATTCGACGGTACTCATGGTTGACAGTTGGTATTGCCGATTCGACCAGAGACCACTTGCATTGTCGCAAAAAATCGTAAACAGCCCACCTGCTGTTGAGACAGTCCCTGTTCCATTATGTGGACTAACTATTATTGATGCAAGAAATAATCGCTTATCACACATGCAGGTGTTAATCGCATGAATCGCATCCAGTTTACAATATTCTTGAACAGAATATTGCGAGAGATAGTAATCCTGGTAAATATAATAAAAAATGAACTGATTAAAAATTTACGCTAATTAGCAATACCTGTTTATGGAATTTAATAATAAAATATATCTCATTCATGACATGCCTCCGAATCATTGTGAATTTAAACATTTTCCTGCTGATGTGCAGTGCAAGTACATCAAGTACAACGTCCATCATTACAATATAGAGCAATATTAATTTATATTTAATTTTGATTTGCCCAAGGTGAAAATTACAGCCATTGTTAACCTAAAATATAAAGTGACACAAATTACGATGGAAAAGCTTTATCCTTCTGCCCCACATTTCATGAGCTTTTTTATCAATGACTGAATGTATATAATCTTATGTTGGGAGGTTGGGTTAGGTATCTTGATAAAAATGAGTCATGAGTAAACTCTGATAGGTTATTTTTAAATATGTATGCCCAACTGTACGTATTCGTTTAACATTTGTATTGCACACCTGTCCATTTCTTATCAATGAAAGAAAGTAGGTGGGTATAACTTACGCGAGAATTTTGTTGTCATTCATTTGTCTCCGAACCGGTTCTGAGTTCACATCAGATTAAAACAATTGACCTGTCTAATTTTACAAACTTAAAAACTGTCACGTTACACATTTAGCAGGAAAAACTTGAGCTTATATTTCGTTATCATTCAAATTTAGAATTATAAAATTATTTTTTCCCAAACGATACAAATCAGTATGTCTGATTCAAAACTTCAATCCTGGATCCCCGAAAAACAAAGTTTATCAATTTTGGATAACGATATCCCTTGTTGTCTTCCCCATTTCTTGAAAGAAATGTTATTTTTGTCAGTAGTAATCAGAAACTTTGTAAACAGAAACTTACATCGCTCTAAAAACGTTATACATTCGCTAGGAGTTACTTCATTTCCTTTTTAATTATCAGAAATTTTTAACCTTTCTAACGATAACTCATAATCATGGCTAATATAAAACTTAAATGATGAATCCCATTCTGAAAAACCACATAAAAAAGCATTTACAATATTTAGTAGAAAATACAAGTGTTAATGACCAACTTCTAGTAATACTGACTAGCAAAGGAATCCTGTGTCAAAGCGATATTGAAGAAATTGTATGAAAATATAAATTTATCAAAGTTAATTAAAACCTTTTCATCTATGCATTATAAATCAATTTTCCACTTTCTCCAACAGACAGAAATCCGACAAGGGTTACGTCGGGCAATAAAACTATACGGTATTATAGTAACACGCCGCAACGAGGACTACCAAATACTATTGGATGCACTGAAAGAAACGAGACAGACAGGAGTACTGGAAAAATTACAAGCAATAGAAAAACACGCCTCAACGAGGACTACCAAATACTATTGGATGCACTGAAAGAAACGAGACAGACAGGAGTACTGGAAAAATTACAAGCAATAGAATATTCTAATAATACAACTGAAGGGGAAAGGCAGCCTGCTGCAGAACTAGAAGTTGCAACAGATCAACGCGAAGAACGGCATAGACTGCTACAAGTAGACGTTACGACTACGACCCCTAATATAACAGCTACAGGTAATAAAGAACAACCAGGTTCCTGATTTTTAAATATTTGTGTAATAATGAGGAAACTTAAAAGGAATGTGTATATTAATTTAGATTTACAAGGAATCAATTTATATGAAAATACAACTGAGAACGTAAGCAGGCAAACAACGAATCAACAAGGAGCTCACGATCAAAAAGGTAGCCATATATCTGGTGATACAAGTGAGGGTCAAAGACGGGAAAGTACACCCCACGAACTAATCAAGGATTATATTGTACAGTTTCAAAGATTTGCAAGGTAATACGAAAGCATAAAATGACAACTGTAGTATTACTAGTTGTGTTTGTGTTTATGGGGCTTTTGTTCCCAGCTGCCATTGCCATATTATCAAATAGGAATGGTTCTAACGAATCGTTGGAAACTATTACAACCAATATCTTATTAAACACTTCAGATTCAGGAGAAATTGAACAGAAAATTGGGTCTAACTTGACCTCATTAAATGTAGAAAATCTAGTTTCCGATGAACCATTTTACGAAACAACATTAATATCATTATTACCGAGTTCAACCCAAGAAATAACCAACTCTCCTTTTCCAACACAAGTCCTCACTCCTACGCCACCCACAATCCAAGTTGAAAGTTCACCTATTTCTACCTATCCTTCCAAGTTCCTTTCCAATTACGTTAACCTCAATTGATCAGGTTCTAACGATTAGTAAGGGCAAGATAAAAGAGCTTAAAGTTGTTAGCATTAGGGATTTGGATTCAAAATTTTATGAGAATCTTTGCAATCCATTTTTTCATACTCATTTAACATTTGATATCAGGGATCCGTATGAATGGACTGATCAAATAATTTCTTGTGGTGATAAGATATATTCTTTAGAAATTACTGGATTTGCGTCTTTATCAAACTTGTATACGATTTTAAACCAAACTAAAAACATTAGAAGGTTGTATATAAATGGTAATTTGATGTGCATGCGACATCAGGGAACAAAATATGAACCGAAAGATTTGCGCCATATAAATTTTAAAAAACTGAAAAGTTTAACTCTTCAGAATTTCGACCATTTGGACTCAGCTTGTCTCGACGTATTGCAATTTTTAACGGAAAAAGTTCATTTTTCGAATTTGATCAGTTTTAATGTGCAGAATTCTTTAATCAGCAAAAGAAATCAGTTGGAATATCAAAAGCTTATTCAAAAGGGTAAAATGTCACTTAAAAACTTACGTTTTGTGGAATTGAACTTACAAGCTGTTTTATCTGACAATAGATTTAGATTCTCTGAAACTTGAGTCTTTTATATTGGATGTGGTAAACTTGTCTGGTCCTACTGGGTTTGATTTTATAATGAGACTTTTATCAATCAAAAATGTCACTGTGGACCGTCTGAGCTCCAATGTCGAAATCCCTGATGGTAAAATGCACAAGTTATTAGCCAAGGTAAAGAAAGCTTCTGTCAAAGAGTTGGAAGTCACAATAAGGCTTAAAGAAGGAAGGCAAACTTTAGTTTTGAAACCCTTTGCAAAGTTTCGACATTTAAAAATGTTAAACCTAAAATTGGTTCCTCGCCAAGTGGTAGAAAATCTTACTATAATAGGTTTTATGTATCTTCCGCCTACCATAAATACATTTAAAATCAGTTCTGATTTCGCGTTCAAAGCCGCTGGTGCGCATAACTTGTATTGCCGAGATTATTCCAAAAGCCCGACGACTCTTAAGCTAATTAAGTGTCCAGATTGCTTTAATGGTAATTGCCAGTTAGATATTTGAATTAATTTGTACCAGAAGCCTTTGTTGTAGGTACATTCCTACAATCATTTTCAACTTAATAGATATTTAAAGGTATCTAATACATATACATGTACATTACCTGATTTACATTCAAAATTATGTAATTTTAACTTATACCATTTTAAAATAATGCTCATTGTAACTTTGTTGCTTGAAATACTTATTATACAAGTACACTTTGTATGCAGGTAAATAAAATTATAGAAAAGTAAGTTTTACAAATGACGGTGAGCTTTAAACTATCATAACAGCATAAATAAGTTTACAAAGTTCGATATTGAGAGTAAATACCTACGTATTTTCTATAATTATGTCCAACGAAAACGGTCGTGAGCAAATATTCAATTTCTGCTATGTATATAGCTACATTCTAATTAGAAAAGAATTAAACTTTATCTTTACAGTACTGTTCAAGATATTCAAGATGTTGTGTTGTGACTGCAATTTTTATGTGAACACTAACTCTGTTCAACTGTTGACTAAGGGAGCAATTTATAAATAAAACTTACTTCGTTCATGCATCAAGATATATAAAAGTGCAAGAAGATCCATATTGATAGTACGAAGCAAAATTTAAATCCATACATGTAGGGTTGTAGAATCTGCGTATACCATGACTTATTCATGTAGGAAATGTTCTTTATCCTTGTCCTCCATTTGCTAAAAATTGACGTACTAATGTTTAAATTTAAGATTACTAACGTCATTTTGTCCTGCATACAGATTATCAAGGGAAATTTTTATTCCCTACATATCATAATTTTGAATTGTTTGCTGATCATCAATCGGGTTTATTTATTTTCTATTGATAAAAGTTTCAGTTTCAACCTCCGTCCGAATCGTACGGACGTATATCTACGATTTATATTTATACTCCTCAATAATGACTTGATGTCCTCATACACTGAAATGTCCAATAGATAAGAAATATCCTGAGTTGTATAATATTTTTTATATTTGCTTCAATGTACACGTCCCGTTGTAGCATGACACAATTTCCCTAGCTCTACTTTGCACTGATTGAAGGCATATTGAAGATTTATTTTGCACTCTTCATCATTTAACTTTTGATGTTGTTCCATACGCGGAATAAAATTAGTAAATT
>JAHZNA010001352.1:0-15474 GCA_027743935.1 Sinodicranocentrus sp. ZH6
GGGATCCTTGTCTCATCCTCCATGTCTTACTGGAGCTGCTTGGACGATTTTTGAGACACCGATTTGGATCAGTTATGACTCGGTTGGTTACAAAAGTCGTGGTTTCATGATTATTTTTTTTATAAATTGTCTTGATTAATTCGAATCATGTCTGAATTGGCTTTATCCCCAGTGGCTGAATTTTGCTATGATTCATAGTGAATATTCGGATCATAAGACGCTTGCAGGAAATTACAGACCTCAAGAACACATTTTGATAAAAGCAGATCTAAAAACATACCATGAAATGAGAGAAGCAATGGGGATGGGTCCACCAGGAAAGAAAGAAACACAAACCACTCAGCCTAAACATGTCATGGTGCACTATAAAGACTTTGAGAGATATTTTTCTGTGAAAGTGAAGAAAAGCAAGCATACGAATTGGAAAGACAAACAGAGTGAGTATGACTATTATGAAACACTCTTTGAAAATTTTGAAGAATCATCCGCAGCCAAAACTGTCGATGTGAATACCTTTGTCAGGATAACGACTATATTTGTATTTATGTATTATTGCTACCAACGCTTGCAGATTTATGTACTCTGAGTTTAAAAAAGTTTCCAATGTTCAGGAAAAGTATTAAATTATATTTATTTTTACAGTAGGGCGAGTAAATACATATGCCAACTATAGAATATTTAATATCAAAATTAACCTTCAGTATGGAAAAAGCTTCCTTCCAAACACTATACTGGCACCAGTTGTGTAAATAATTTATCATTTCCATAATTTCCTTGTTTACAAGAAAAATTTTCCAGTGTATATCGTTGCAAACGTAAAGTCAAGTCAACACAGCACCAGTACTCCAAATTATTATAATACTTTTACCCTTTTGCGATACTGGTAATCGTAACTCGCAAGTTAGATATAAATATCGATAAACCGCAGCATAAATAAATAGCATAAATAAATAGAATACTTTGTCTTTAGCTATGAAATCGATAATACAACGCTAGGTTATGTGACAACATTAAGACACCATTTTCGACATTTATCCTTTCCTCTCACATTTTGAGCATAAAATAGCTGTAAGTCTAACCAACATATTGCACTATCATGAATTTCTGGTTGCCCGAAATTGTAAATGTTTGAAAAAAATAAACATGTAAAATTGGCATGTATCGCTTTTCAAAAATACTTTAACTTGAAGCATCAGTAGCCACTAGTTCTCTTATATCATAGGAGCAGTCTCCATATTGAATGCGATAATTCTCAAATTTCTGTCAGCATCATAGACTTACGCCGGTTTTATACCTCACTCTCACTCGTGCTTACTCCAACGAAATGACGAGTGAATTGATATATACCTCACGTCACCTTCACTTAACCGTCCTCTACGTGTGACGTCACTCGCTCAAGCAGAGTGTANATAAAACCGGCGTTACCATGTAATTCACTCTTGAATAATGTTGAGGGATTCTCAACAAACTTTGGGTTTTTAAATAAATTGTTATCCAGCCAAATATAGATATATAGCCAAAATGTCAGATATAATTCGTCATTAAGTTTAATAAAACAACAATAACTGCTACACTGTATTTTCGCATAAAATTTTCACTACACTTTAGCAATTAAAAAAATCAAAATGCTCAGTGACCGAGAATTATTAGGCATACGAATAAGTTTAATAAAACAACAATAACTGCTACACTGTATTTTCGCATAAAATTTTCACTACACTTTAGCAATTAAAAAAATCAAAATGCTCAGTGACCGAGAATTTTTAGGCATACGAATACTTATTCCAATTTCCGCCTACTTTGGCATTTGTCCATACACATGGGACGAAAAATCCAAATTGTTCAAAATGTCTCAACGAGGACGCGTCTTAATACGAGTTCACTGCATCCACACTGCGATATATGTTCTTATTTTAATGATAAAATCAGCAGTGTACACGTTGCAAGGAAATTACGAAGTCTTTAACAGACTCGACATAGTCACTTGCATGTATCTATTAATATTTCAAGGTGCTGTGATGATGGTGTTTTACGAAGATTACCTTTTAATTAATCAGAACGCACTGCTCCTCCACGCTCGTCATATACACCGTAAGTGGAATAGCTCTTTAAACTTTTTAAAGGAAATTACATGCCAAATTATGATCCTAACAAAAGCCTGGTTGGTCGAATATTCTCGCTTACCTTATGCTCCATTTTACTTGGAACCGGTCTCTTCTACCTTCTGTCGGTTACAGTACTTTTTGTTAACCCACGTGGCCCAGCCCTACCAGGGAGTTTGATTCCGCCAAATGCGCCGCTTTATCTAAAAATTCCAGTCGCGTATTTATACCCATGTTTCAGTTTGGCCATTCTCTACTCTAACGTTTGTTCTGTGGTTATAGTTATTTGCGGTACTTGCACCTTTCTTTATCCCCTCATCATGTTAGATTTTCGTATGGGGAGAACTACATACCGGACAAGGTCAGCGCTGAGAACGGTACCAATCATCATGGTTGAGTATAGGGCTTGCCAAATTTTGGCGCAGTATGTGAATTCAACGACCGGAGGATTCCTTGTACCAACACATATGATCATTTCAAAGGTGGTTATCTATTCCACTTATTTGGCGATTAGGCATGGGGATAAAATGCGTCCTATATTGCTGGTAATGTTTCTTGGTTGGTCAGTTCTTGTGGGAACGTTTTGGTGTTTGATCTTGCTCATGGGTGGATACATACATAAATATGGGGTCAAGACACTAGACTCGTGGAAATACCACCCTTGGTCAAAGAAGGATGCAAAGGTGATGAATAAATTTCGAAAGTCGTGTCAGCCCATTACTCTGAGTTACGGAAAAATGTATGTAGTTCGCCGTCTCACAGTTTTGAAATTTATAAGGAGTTTATCTAGAGGAATTCTCAGAGCTTTGCTTGCCTTGAAGTAGATATGTTATTATTAAGCCAATGCTTTTAAACATATTCAGATTTTTTAATTGGATGTAGCCTTTTGTAAACATTGAGCTAAACAATTTGTCTTTATGCAAGACTATACATAGCTATTGGGGGTGTGTTTATAAATCAATGAGATAGCATTGTTGACACTCATTATAAGTAAACTATGTAAAAGAGCAAATTATAAACACGCAATGATTTACTTTCACAATGTACATTTTTTAATTCACTAAATTTAAATCACTATTTTTTCATCTCAATTGTACTAACTGCTTATTCCAGTACATTTATTTTTACAATTACACACAATATTTACATTGATAATGTACAAATGTATAACCACATTCCACATACATGCTATTTTTATCAGTGATTTGCACCATCCTTTAACAAATTTATTGAGTCATAGTACTTAAACATTTTGCACTGTTTGTATTATCGTATCTATATTATGTATTATCATCGTAACCTATATCCTACTCTGTAGTTTTACATTATACTATAAATTTTGATTGGATTGCTTTTTTCGCTCTAACAAGTTACAAGTACGCTTTAAACATTTTAGTCCATCAAAACTATACTGTACTGTGTTACAGTTAGTGTCAAACTGGATATTATTTTTATATCCAACCCAACCCCAATCTTTGATATTTTTACCAATAGATTTTTTTACATCTCTGCAACCTACATAACAAAGCAGTTTATAAATTCGCCTGCACAATTTCCTTAATTACTCAAGTAAATGTACACAAATATTTACAATATATGTATTCAAATTTATGTACAAGTGTAGTTTCTGATTGTATAAAATCACTATTAAGTAGACATGCATGTGATTACCATGCAATTTAATTACACATGTTGTACTAATCATGAAACAGTACGGTACATTTTCTTTTGCCTTAAGAAGTAGAACCTACATACGTACACATATAAAAAAACTGATAGCATTTTAATCAACGACGCTCCAGAAATCAAACATCAGTAGCCTTCGCAGTAGTAGGTCCCGAAGCAACCATGGAATCCGGATTGACTCCGAAGGTAGTCACAGTCACACAATATGTACCACCACTAGAACACCCTGCTCTGTTATCATTCCCTTCCATACCATTATCCACATTGTGTAGGGGCGATGGTAAATCAGTTTGTATTCCTTGATTAGTATTACCACTACAACAAATAGCGCTACCCACACTAGAGTTAGAATTGGTGGTCACTTCCTCAATGATTTGAGCTGGATTGTATTTGAACACTGTGCCACCACAAACACTGGACATGTATCTTGGAGGCAGTGACACAGAACACGGTTTATTCCAACTTACTGATCGATTCCCTTTCTGATGACCTATACTTTGTCCACTGAACCCTTGACTAATTGCTGAGTCGGATGAGGTACAAGTTTCAAAACTGACATTTTTCACGCCAACTCCTCCCATAACACCAACAGAACATGAATCTCCTAACCCTGGGCAGTCTCCAACGTCGATAATCCCAGAGTCGAATTGCATCCCAGTGGAAACTTGTCCGTCTAGATTGTTCCCCGAGCAGTTACCATCCATCACTGTCATCACCGATTTGGTGTCCGAGGATGGTCTTCCCTCTTTTTCTAAACAACGAGGGCAAACTCTTCCAGGACTAGAAGCTATCGAGCTTTTCCCGTCGTCGGAGAGGTACACTGCATCACTGCGTTGAACACCCCGTCTTAATTGCCGAAGACGCCATTCATTCATGGAATTACTGGAGTTAGATATTTTACTGTCGGAATGAAGGTGATGTTGATCTGAGACAGGATTTGACTGAGAACATTTTTCAGCGTAAAGGATCATCTGGTCAGAGTTTTGACCACTGGAATAGGTACTCCCGCCTTCGTCATATGTATCACTCTGGTAGGATGCCTCCTGGACAGCCGGTAGTAGAGGGAAATGCCGATTAAGATAGCGTATCGGAATCATTGGAATGGGACCATGGGCAGGGCAGTATATCGGAATGTGATTACCGAGGTCGGACTCTGTGTCAGAAAAACCTGAAGCTGGAGAAACGATATCTGAAGCACCAGGAGACCTTTAAAAACACCAAGTAAGCATCATCAGCAAAATGATTTTTATCATATCTCATTCCCAACAACTGCATAATTTTCTCGAGAAACTTTTTTTCCACATACTCCAATTCACTCTTGAAGAAAATGGGTCCCCTTGTGATAGGCGCAGAATTTTGAATGAAAGTGTCATCCTGATGATGATGCTTTAATGCCTGAGGATCCTTCCCCTTCTGACTTGGCTGAGATATGCAGCAACAGTCACAACAACTGCTTCCCCCACCATCAACTCCGTTGACACTCTCTTTATTACCATTAATCCCCGTGTCAACAGAGTTGACAGCTGAAGCTCTTCTTGCAGCAGCAGCTGCTGAGGCAGCAACTGCACCAGCATTTCTCCTCTGCTCACGTCGCCTACTTCGGTTGAACCAGCAGAAACAGACGCACAAGCCGAGCACAAGAACTGCCAACGGGAGTCCTACCACTGTCACCATGATGGGTGGTTTGTAACCTGGGGAAAGGAGCGGATTCATCAGTAAGCGTAAATCATCATCAACACCTCCAATCTCTTTCATAGTCACCACACAAATGTAGCATATTTACAGCTTTTCCCCTTACAGTTCCTCTCGTCAGAGGGATCAGTCTCTCCACAATGGGAAACCCCGTCGCAGACCAGCTCCGATGAAATACAGTAATGGCGAAGATCCGGGCAGCTGGAAGTGCCTCCTTTGTGATGATGCGTGAAACAAATCTGCGCCTCTTGACATGGAAATCGAGAGCTCTTTGTGCAGTTTCCTGGGAATATCATGCAAAATTCATGAAATTCAAAATTTCTCTGGAACAATCCCAACTTGCCCCATTCCCGGTATATATTTCAGTACCTGGTGTATTAAACTCAACATCCGACCACACAAGGCGGAAGCCAACCATGGCATCACTATCATTGACAGGTTTGGAGGGCTCCGTGGTTGTAAATCGAATTAGGAGACGATTTCTATCTGACAGGAGCACTTTCTCCTCATCCCCCTGCAAGCATGTCATTTAAAGAAAGATCCCACTTTACATTTTTCCCATCTCCTCTCATATCTCTCCCTCCCTATTCTTCCACGAAACGGGTGTAGCTTGCCAAAATTCATTTTGCATCTTCATTCTGACTCCTTGGCCGTGGTTGGTGATAGATGACAAATGACGATGACGCAAATGCTAACTAAAAGGAATTTTAACTTGCCAAGTTTGTCTTGTACTCCTTTTAATTTCATTTTCTGTCCGAGACTCTGCATCACACTTTCCTTTTGCTTCGCGTGAGAAAACGGAAGATACACCCGGAAGCTAGTGCGACACCCCACCACAGTCATCATCATCATCATCGTCATCAGCTTTTTAAATCCAATTTAACGTTTGCAAAGAGCACCCCAATAGCACACTCATTTGCCATCATGCAACAACACATAAGACAACCTCTGCTTTGCCTCCTCACCAGTCGAGAAAGTAAACCAAAATCGAGTTAAAAGCTAAAAAGGGGACAAAATGATGGCATTCTCTCGGCGGGGAAATTCTCTCCGCAAAAGTCCATCCATTCATTTTCTCTGTCTACTCTATCCATATGAGTGTGCATGTATATGTGTGTGGTGTAAATGTAAAACTATTTATCCAAAAACTAAAATGCTTCCAGCAACAAGAGACACACTATAGCCCTGTGCACTCCTAATGTTTGCTTTCACATTTTCTCTTAACTTTCAACTAACACTGCATAGCTTATATAAGGGAGAAAAACTACATCTATCATTTAGGGAAAGCAAAGGTCCAGTGTGAAAAGAGATGAAGGAGAGAGGTCCCTTCTCCTCACTTACTACGGGGGAATCCGTAAGCAAGGAAAGAATGCCACAGCAGGAGCCAAAAGCATGAAATGTGCATTAAGCCAAAAAGAGACGACCAAAATAAAACCAAACGCTATGGGGGTGCTCCGCGTGCTAAAATCTAATATAACTTTCACTTCATATTACACATTCCTCCACATAAGGGAAAGTAGTCGAGTATAAAAAAGCTTTTTCTTCTTTGTCATCATCATCATCGTCATCATACCATCACCCCTCATCTCATCTCATACTCACTTGATCGAGAAACAATCGCTCTTTTCTGTCAACACGCCGATATACATAGGAGGATATGGAGAAAATATATATTAATTACTACTATTGATTTTTTTCTCCACTTTGACAGCTTTACCTTGTAGAAACGAGTATCCCCACAGAATTTTTTGAGCACGGTGTGGTCCTCCAGTGAGTGCTCGTAACCGTCATAGAATCTTAATTGAGCCTTTTGACAATTAGCTGTAGAGGAAAGGAAAAAAAAGAGAGAGAGAGAGAAAAAACGGATATTATTTTTTTCACAAAATATTGCTCCACTTCATCTACAAGCTTCATATTGAAGTCTATTCAGGGATATTTATACACGCTCAGTCAATCTTTTATGGACTGTAGTAAAACAGGGAAAAAATGGGAAAAGGCCATCGATCATTCATTTCCATCAAGAGCATACAGAACACAGGCTCACATCGTGACTGGGAAAAGGCAAGGATGAAAGGGGTCCCTATGTGCTTTTTTCGGAATGTTCCTCTCCATCCTTCGATCATGTCTTTGGCTTTTTTTATTTGCTGTCTCAGCAGCAGACGCACGACTGCAGTGGGGAAACTACACAAAGTCCTTTAGTTCATTTTAGCTGTATGATGATTTTGTAACATGATAAAAAAAACCCTAATATATCCTGAAATACACACAGAACAGTATATTGAGAGATGTACCACTAAGCCTCTCTTCCTTATTGCCTTTTTATATATGCATAGCAATAATATGTATATTCTGTTCTGTTCGGATATGATATTACACTGTCATCATCAGCTTCTCCGTGTCAACTTTTGTTGAGCAAACTGTCACCGAGGCTAAACTGATTGTCTTCCTGAGTGAACCTCAACATATAGCATCTAAGAGAGAGAGAGAGAGAACAAGAAAGCAACTTTATTTTTTCTCTATGATGCAAAATATCATGTCTGCATGTCAATGTCTCGCCCTGCTTTGTATTCTGAATGAGAACCACTCTCCCGTTTTTCATATAGAAGGGTAAAATAGCTATACAGAAGGAGTGATGCTGCTGTGTGTTGTTTTCATTTTTTGTTGTATATTGCACATTTTTATATTATGGTAATGGCCAACACAATATTTTCAATGTTTCCAGTATGGCTGATCAGCTTTCTTATTTTCCTCTGGAAGGTAAGTGACGCGTAAAAATATCCAGTGTTTACTATTCCGCTTCAATAGGGACTGATGGACTTTTTAATAAATATTATACAAGGTTATTCTTCAGCTCGGTTGCGTAGGTGTGTTCAAAATGCAATTTTCTTTTCAATCTTGTCCCTCTCATCTCATCACCATATATTGGGTAGAGATTTGACGTACAGGAAGTGAGATAAAAAGGAAGTTGAGACAGGATGGTGATAATTTGGCGTTTACTCTAACGTATTACATTACCTGTACTTCCTTGGAATTCCAGGTGCTGAACTCTAACGTAAATGGCGTGGGTGTAGCGAACACGAATAAGCCAGAGGCAGTCCAGTCCTGCAGCGTAACCTTTGGGGTAGCCTGTAAAAACACAAGGTAAAAACCTGAGTTTATGGTTCGTAATAGAATCTTAAATATTTTGTTGTATTTTTCATAGCCCCAACCTGGAGAAAATAAAGTACCACCGATACCATGCACAACATCTCCACAGGGTGAAGTTGCGTTCAGTCTTGGCGTTGTCACGAATGCTGGAAAAAATCAAAACATAAAAAGAAAGGTGGCGTTTCCTCATAACTTCATTAATATTCCGCAAAATTCCCATTTTTACCTTCGTCGACAAACTCATATGTGGCCACAAAACCATTACTATGAACGGCATGATTCGAACGAAAGACGAGCTCTGCAGTAGGATGAAGGACAAGAATTGGACCGGGCAACTGCATCCCACAAAACCTCCCAAGAAACGTTCGTTGTCCCCTGACGTCCACCGTATTAATCTCCAAGTAGTCATTGAGACATCCGGCGGAGTAGCGAGGCTCAAGGTCAAAATGTAAAAATGTAATTTTGATGCCTTGCCATGCTTCACCCTACACCACAAAAATTGTAATGTGCTACAACGCTCCAAACAAGCCAAGAAAAACCATTAAAAAGCAAAATTTGCATTTTTCTACCTGTAATTTATACTGACATTGTGCATCCGGTGGATAAGGAGCAGGCCACCCCGGTGACGTAATATTCCCCTGACTAGACACTCCCGACAATGCGATAAACTGACTGCATATCGACTCAACTCCGGGGACCACTAATGCCATCATATTTGCCAAAAGAACCACAAGCCCAGTCGGTACTTGACATTGCACAAGTAAATTGCTTATGCAAGTCATTCCCACTTTTTTCATGGAACTGATTTCCAATGTCAAAATGAAAGCCTTACTTCTCCATATCCATCTCTATAAGACTTCACCAGGATTGTTATCACTCCAATATATTCCACTCCAGTAAACATCCCGAGGTGGGGTAAGCAGGCCTTCATCTCTGAAAAGGAGAAAAACATCAAAGAAAAAAATTATCATTCAAATTAGAAATTCTCTCTCTCCTCCCCATTCTCTGAAAGGTCATAGAGCGACCACACAAAAGTAATGCAAATCTGAGCCGGATATGAAATCCAATATCCAATTTACATCACATTTACATCTCCACTCCTCCTACAAGTCAACATACATAATCACTATACGAACTCAAGCAGGAGGATACCACATCCAGTAGCATTTTTTTAGGAATCTCATCATAAAAAGTCATTCTGGTATTTATTATGATCATCCTAACCTCCATAATGTTCATCCTTGAGTATTCACCGTAAGGTAATACAACAGCGGAAATGAAAACGAAGGCCGTAGTCACCGAGCACAAGAGGAAAATTAGAAGAAAAATAGAATTTCCTCTTTTTTTCTCCACACAAAAAAGCTAAAGCGTATGTAATATTCTCAAGGTGAAAACTCTCCCCACCATCTTTGAGTTATATGTCTATTATACATGTATATATATTTGGGATTATTGGATAGATTTTGGAGAGAAAAAACTGAATTTCTCAATGATCATCATCATCCAATCTCACTCTCTCTGCTTTTCTCCATCTACAGATTAGCGAAAGCTACTCTTCGCTCTCTATGATTCTAAACAAGAGGAAAAAATGATCTTTTATGTTGCACATTACACATTGCATATTATATATCGCTGAAGTTGCATTCAGCTATAAGCGTCTCTCAGTCTTCCTCATATTTGCTTCCTTTTTTATCTAGTTATTGGGAGGGAAGTCTGAGAGGAAATGAGAAGCAATACGAAATGTCTAGTCGAAAAGGAAAATCTCTATGTTGCCTTTCCTCTCGTATTCTCGGTGAGGTTTGACTTGTTACCATATGCGAAATGTATTTACTCATTCATCCTCCCTGGAATGAGATAAAGGGAGAGGGAAACGAAAAGCCAAGAAAATGTAGGAGAATAGGATGAGAGCAAAAGGTGGAAGTGAAGAGTTGTTGAAGGAAATAAATGAGAATTCTATGAATTTATCTTTCCTCCTTCGTCTTCCCTTTATTTCAGTGTAAAACTGGATGGAAAATAAGAGATAGATGTAGATATACACATATTCTTTTCTGGAAAGGGATTGGGTTCGTGGATCGAGTCACTTGGATCTCGCGAGTGCTGACTTGGCTTGGTTGATGAATCTCTAAAATAGCGGGGAAAAGAAGAGAAAAAACCAGACTTGGTGTACACATATTCTCTTATGTTTGCCACATTTTAAGAAAGAGAGAAAAAAGCTTGAGACGCATCTACACCGGGAGCTTGTTCTCCTTGTCACCTCGTCAATTCCACCTAGTTGCACTTGAAGAGTGTTATATTATTGTGTTGCCTATCTTTTTCCCCGTCTTCCACTTGCATCTGCCTGGTCTCGGAGTACCTGTAGTGGCAGTTATGTAGGAAAATGGGATTTCTTGAAGGGAAGATGAGATAAACATGTCGCACAATCCCAGCCTCCCCTTGTCTCACTTGAGAAAAAGAAAATGAGGTAAACCTTGTTCACTTGTCATGAACAAACAAGCCAAATATTGCATTTTTGCAAGTTACATTCTCCGCCGCCATTTTGTTTAACGTTCCCCTCTAGAAAATGCGAGGAAGGCTACACATTATATGAAAAGATATTTTCAAGTGCATTCGTCTCTCCCTTCAACATTTCCAGATTTTACCTCAATTACCCGTTTTTTCCAGTAAATACACTGAATTTACATTACATTGATTGTAAGCAATTTACGTGGAAATAAGCTTTGTGACTGAACGTGGGAGAGAAAACGGAATTGGAAAAATGATGTAACACGCTCTTTGATTTTGTTAGCAGACGTACCCCTCAACTTTTCAGAGTAAAGCTAGTCATGTCAATTTCTCAACTCTGAAAAGCCTATTAGATCCCATAAACACAAAGTCTTTTTTTACAGGAAACGCTGTCGCTTATGTGGAGGGTTCAATTTGGAAACGGAATTTTACACGGAATCTAATAAAAAACAAAAGGGAAAAGCCACTTCCAGTTTTTTCAACCCCTCGTTAAAAATGCATTTGAGCTTAGTCGGCTCACGAGTGGTGCATTCATGGCAAGATTTAAAACGGCAATTAAAAGCAATAAAACCAACAAGTTCTTCTCGGAAGAGATAAGTATGTCGTTTTTCCCACTCACTCAGAAAATTTTTTATGAGCTTTTTACTACTCTTGCTTCCTGAATGGGGAGAAATAGTTTTATACAAAAAAAAAGTTGCAAGCGGTGGGACTCATATACTCATACAATTATTTTATACATCTCAACGTGCATGAGAAGCTGGAGGATAAAGCAACTTTCAACTTTTTCTTCCTCCCCAACTTAAAAAAAGGCAGAGAAAATTTCTCCGAATATCAAACATAGGAAACTGGAAAAAAAACTTATTTCCGAAAGAACCTATCTGGTCCAGTGATGATCATGAGGATGAATGGTGAAAGCAGTTTAGGATCTTCATTCAGGATGTATAAAAAGATGGGGGTAAAAAAATATGGATTGTAAGTTGGAATTGGAATGATAAAAATCTCGTATTTTAATATCAGTATATGTAATCCCTAGAGAAATTCTACTACTAGTAACTAAACAGGAGAGAATTTTTTGAGAAGCATTACCCCCAATATTATTATCATCCCAATGAGGTTATATCATATAATTAAAGTTTGTATCTAGTATCCCTTTGAGAAGGTCTCCGATTGATTACATGATTTAGTAGAAGAAAATAAACAACTTTTTCGTTTTATTATGCATGCACATTATTTGCATGACTATAGAATCCATCATGAATGTGAAATTGGACTAAGAGCAAAGTTCACATGTGTACTAGAATAAACACAAAAAATACGCCATGATGACAGAAATAAAATTACTGGAAACCGATGATGATAAATAAGGGCGTACACGCAATTCCATTAAGATATTCCATCTGACATCCTAGAGGAAATCAGCTTCTCTCAAGACAGTCTCCTACACGAGGACACATGCAGTTTCTATGTTCACATTTGAGGACGGACTTTTCACCCAAGTCAAAGTGTGTGCAGGCCTTACAGGCACACAAAGCTCTCACTATTTCCTTGTTAATGTTCTTTCCTTCTTTTCCATTTGATTTTGATTAGAGATTAGGTTAAAGCCAGAGTTTCTCTTGTACATTATTGGATTGAAACTACGTCTTCCTCCAATGCGGTTTCCCTCCTTGTGTGGACTGGAAAATAGGCTTGATTTGATGATCAAGTCATGCCTATGGTAGGGAAACTCCATGTCTTGTAATTTCATCCAGCTTTTCATCCTCCCCGACTTGAGCATGAGTACGATGCAGATGCTTGTTTGTTAGGAAATTATCTCGTTTTGTGAATCTTGTTGTGAGCTACAACTACAAAGTAATTTAAATCGTGTCATAACAAGGATTCCGCACGTTATTGGATTTTCTTCAATTATCCCAAATCACCATGTATTTTCCATGTTGGAGGTTTAATATACATGATATATGGATGTGTGTGAGTAAATAACAATGAAAAACTCCACAGGGATGGTTACCCCATTTATTTATGTACAGTGAAGTATTATACACCTCTACCTTTGCATATTCCTACAAAGGCTTCCCATATTTGCAATTTCCTTCCATTCCACTTGCCCGCTTTGCCGTCTACATTCATACGTTTATAATTACCATAATTGCCATTTGCATTTTACATCACTTTCCTCACAAGTGAACAACAGTAAAGCTTCACCACTGTGGATAATCCTGCACTCAGCTCACATTTCACATGATTTAAATGTGGTCCCTTACCCACTGAATAATATAGTTTACGAGCTTCAAGTGTGCATTACGGTTGCATGGCTTTTGCTTTTGGATTAGCAGCTCGCTATTGTTACACATACAGGAAGAGGCTCTTGAAAATCCAAATCGTCAACTGCACCCATCCACCCTGTCCTTGTAAGCGAGTTTAATCTGCGCTTAGAGTGAAGCCATTATTTCCACCCGAGAAAGCAATCCTGTTCCACTCAATAGCTCCATTTATTGAAAATCGTATGGTAAAAGGGGATTTACGCAGGGATGGATAAAAGTTAACCACTTGCGAGACCACACCACACCACCAAGGATATTATCTGACTTGCATGTAAACGGCGACTAAATATCTGTATGTATGTATGAATTTAAATTGGAAATGTATATAATTTTCCTGGCAGCGTGAAATTCTCATGCATTTATTGCGATTTTTATATGAGGATCACATCATCCCATTAAAACCGTGTTTCCTCCAGACAACAGGCTTCTTTTCATGATTACAACTTTACTCACTCACACATTGCGCTAACTTGTTCACCTTCCTAGAATGTAACTGAATACCAAAGGAAGGAAAGAGGTGAGAGAGATGATCATCATCGGGATCGTCAAAAACCAAGGATCTTCCTTGTTGATGATGCTGAGCTGATCATATAAAAGCAACAGTATGGCTTTGTAGGCTGAGGATAAATACAATTGCTTATGTGTAGAGAATTCACTCACTCGTGCGAACTGTTTTTGTTTGTTTTGTTTACACTAGTGAAACTCTAGGGGTGTGTATACTGTATACACCCGCCACCATGCACACCACCGCATTGTCTATGAATACATATTTGCGGTTGCTCTTCTTGTTTGCTTCTGCTGTAGGCAAAGAACAAAGCACACGAAAAAAGGATAAACTCACACAGAGTGTGGTAAACATGAGGAAAATATGTGCTTCTTCAATAGAGCAGTGTCATGATTATCACAGGATGTGGATTCTAGCTTTTATCCATGTTTCTTTCACCTTCTCACGTTACTCACCCGATGAGACAAAGCGTTGTTAGTCACAGGCAGGGTGAGTGAAAGTGAGTGCTAAATTGTACAGGAAAACGGGTGGTGTAGCAGGTATTGTAGTAACAGGAGTTGTTGTTGTTATTGCAAAAACGGATATTGCATGAATTTATCGGATTTGTACTCAAAACCAATGTTTTGTAGAACGAATGGATGGATGCCGGCAAAAAAAGTAGACAAAGTGACCGAGTTTAATAGTTTGTGCAAAAGCAGAAGGAGGAAATGCCCATGGATATTTCTACTTCCTGGTCGGACGCCCGGCAATAGGAAACTGAAAATTGCTTTGATGGATTACTCATGTAGAGTTGAACAAGAGTAGGAAGTGTTTTATGGAAACAGTATGTAATTCTTCAGAATGGGAGCAATGTTGCTGAAGAAGAATACCAAAGTTGTGTAATTGTAATAATATATACAGTCATATACTGCTACTGCTACACAGCAATAGAAATATACATGGGTATAAATGAGTAGGTAGGAATTTTTCAACAACTTCGCCAACTTTCTGGAAATGCCATTTATGCCTAGTTGTGAAAAAGATGCTTCAATATGGAAAATAATTAGTTCTAAAAAAAGGAAAATTTAGGCCTTGCCAAAATGCCATTGTGTACAACAAAATTCAAGTTTTGACAACCTTTGTCCTACGAAATACATTAAATACAAAAAATTTGAAAATTTGCAAACTAAAATATAATCTTTAACGGGGGGAAGAAACTGTTTCCCAGTAATCTGATTGCGGTACCCGAGTGATTGTAAGATTAAAGAAGCAATATTATAAACAGTTTTTTCCTTTAACATGGCTTTCCTTTAACCGCGGCAGCCCTAGTGCCAGTGCGGTTATAGGTTAACTTCAAACCACAAAACACCTTAGTATGAAATAGCATTGAACCAAAAAGTTTAGAAGCTTATAAATGATCGTATCATAGTGTTGGGCCAGGTACCCGGTTTGGACTCGGTACCCGGTAATACCCGGCACGTTTTTCATTACCCGGTTGGACTCGGTACCCGGCAGTCAATACCCGGAAAACCGGGTAGATGTTTTT
>JAHZNA010001353.1:0-18628 GCA_027743935.1 Sinodicranocentrus sp. ZH6
CAAAATTTGTATTCGATTTTTGAAAAGAGCAACAATTTAACCAGATGGATCTAATGGTATAAATTACTTCGTACCTTTTCCTGACTTTGACCCTGTCATCAACTGGTCTCTCCAGTCGATGGAGGAACGGTGTAGACAAGTAAGATGCTTGAATGCACATGTCCATATTGATCAAAGCGTTTTTCACATTTGCAGAAAAAAAGTTGTTCCAAATGTACTGCTCATTCAGCACGTACCGTTTTTTCCTACAAGTTCCAAAATGGATTAAACTCACACATCTGTCTGTGAATATAATGATATATCCTAATATCTTGATTTTCCTACCATCTGTAAAGAATCTCCGTCGTGAAGAGCCTTTCGAGCGCTTGCTGGTACAAATGGTGACTGTTAATGTGGTCCCGGAAGGTGCCGTAGCATAAACCATGAACAAAGTCAATTGCACCCCAGCTAGCCTCAATTGGAACATCGTACTTGGAGAAGGCATCTTGGTTTGTGGTGTCGAAATCCGAAAAGAGGATCCCCGATTTATTTACGCGTTGAATCTAGAACGTTCAACCATTTTGTTAATGTGGGTTATCATGACTTAGAGTGTGTATTTTTTGTAAAAAGGATTCCTGATGAATTAAACACCATAGAATAGGTGGCACATTTCTTCCCCTCAAACCTCAGTGGATTCTTTTGATCCGAGCAGTCAATCAATTGAGCCATGATTCTGTTAAACTCTTCAACAGAAATATCTTTAACTTTCGTTGCATCCGCTTCATTAATCAAAAAAACAAATGCTGTTTCCACATCCTCATAAAATTCAGGCCGAAGGAAATCAGGATCGCAGAACTTTTTAAAGATTTCAAAACTCTTCTTGAGAAGGGTAAGAACACGAAGAGTTTCATCCATGTCGATAGAACCGAGACCCATCATGTATTCAAACATACGCTTAGTTTGTGAACTAACTGATACAATATTAGTGTCATTTTTCTCTCTCTCAATTTTAAATGAGGACGAGCTAATCCGACGTCGGAACGAAGAGGATTGTACAAGTTGGGTGGGCTTGGTGCACATCGACGCTTTCACGGTTTTGCATGAATTGTCGGGCTCAACTGAAAAAAATAACGGATGATTAAATTTAAACGTAAGTATGAATGTGCAAATGAAAAAAAAACACTTCTGGCTTACTCGCATCCGCCGAAATTTCCGGGATGTACTGGAACTGCTTCTTGGTTGAGTCGTAAGGTTCTTTGAGACAGGCATCTGAAAGGATTGCAGATCTACCGGAGAAAAAAGAAGGCAGGGAAATTAACAAAGTTGAACTGACTTTGTAAAGTTTTGAAATCTTACTCATCCTCAGAAGTGTACACGATGCAGTCTACCGTTTGCGGTTCTGTGAAAAGGACACCGAATGGACAGGAATTATTTGTGATTTGAAACACATGGCTAGCTCCATCAGAACATAATTCTACTTCTCCGTGAGTCGGGATAACGGTGATGAATACAAATAAAATAAATCTAAAAATAAATTTCGACCCGTCCATGGTTTATAATTTGCGTACGTTTTCAAATGAATACATTTTCCTTGATTCAGGACGAACTAGTATGAATACAATATCAATAAGACAATAGTGCATACCTATGCATTATTTTGTCGAGCGAAGGAGAATGTTTGCATTCTTATCATATTGAATGCATTCATTACAATTGTAAAAATACCTATTGGAAAATTATTGTTTGTATAATCAATTGTCTGTCTGATTGACATGTCATAATTAATGAATATTTTCACTTTTCATCAGTACCAAATTAGCATTGTAATATTGATGAACCTTCCTCTCCTTTCCACAAATATGACGGCAAATTTTAGGATTTGAAGCATTTTTACCGAACAGAATGCTCTTGCTATATGGCTTCCAAAATTACGACGAAACCATATTAAAAAAGAAAATAAACCACACAAGCTGTTCTTGGCTACTTATTTCTTTGCCAGTTGCTTTGGCTGTTTGAAATTCGACAATACTACGACAGTATAAATATGTGGTTAACTTTTATCTAAGATTATCCAGGAGAGAGTTTCATATTTAACCTAACATATTTCAGCTTTTTCCTAAAGGAATAATTAATACTGTCGTCCGTGTTTTTGTTCACTCAAATTATGCTTGGGTGGACAAGATGCTAATGATTTGTTACTGAATATGAATTAAAGCATGATGAATCACAAACAAGAAACACCAGTATCAGCAAAGTATCGAGACGAACATTAAAAGTAAACAAATCAAAACCTTCAATATTACATCCTATATAGCTAAATGCACTGCTTCAACGTTTGAAACAAGCTCTTATCAAATGCACAACACCCAATTTACTATAAGGGCGTACTTATTTCTATTAACTCTCCTGAATGCTTAGGTATATCATGTTAAAGACTGACTCATTGTCAGAATGCACACCTCGCGTTCCATAATCCAGTTTGCTCCTGATCTGAAAATAAGAGCATTTCCTTGCTGATAATATGACGTGTGTATCTTCGTTCAGTTTATCTTTCACGAAAAGAATCCCTATGACCAGCGACGTTAAACTGTGTAACAATATAACATAACTCGCACAAGGAAGGTTTTATCTTTTTACAAAGCTTAAGTGTGAAATATGGTTTCGAGACCTTTAGAATGAGATGCACATGCACAGAGAAGGCCATACATGATAAAAACAAGACAATTTAGCATTTATGATTCTTACTTTAGTTTCTGCTTTGGTCCTGAGTGGATCTCTTTGATCTTGATTTACTGTTTTCCATTATTATACCAGTCGAAGTCAATCATGAGAATCACCATGCCCGAACCCCAGCTCTGCCTAAAAGGTTTTGAACACTTGCCCGTCTTACCCCCTTCCAGTGAAGAGGATTTACAAGATGTGAAAATCAGCGTTGAAGAGGTTACAACTTCTGAGAATACTGAAATGTTAGCAGCAGTTAACCTAGAGCAGGGGATTGGTGGCTCGAATTCAAAAGTAAGTCTCATTTTTATACCTTCAACAAAACTTGAAAAAAATAAGTCAGTAGTACTCCTGCTCGAATTAACTTTTACGGGATTACAGATCATACATTTACGAAATTAACAATCATATTAACTTTGTATTTGTTTTCATTGTAGAAAGTGGACCTAAGGCAAGTTGAAACCAGGGTTCATTTCCCGTTTTTCATCGTTTTCATTACAGTGCTTGAGGTTAGTATTTTGAAAATTCGGTTTTAATTATATACCTACAAATATTCACAAAGTTATAAAGATTTCTTTCTTAATTTTCCCATTTTCCTCTGTGCATACAATTAGTGGTGGATACTGGTCAAATCACAGGATTCGGCAGAGCTCCGTTGGTACTTGGCATTCAACCCAGTAAGACGATATGAGATCTGGAGATATTTCACCAACATGTTCACCCATACCTCGTAAGATAATTGCATACCAGTAACATTTTCCTCGACAGTTGCTAATTTGCTTAAAAATTAACCCATGTATCTTGATCTCTAATTAACCGTTAAGCTGGATAGGGTTGGTGGCAATCAATTTTTCACGATTCACCTTTGGATTACCTCTTGAGACGGTTCACGGATCGGTTCGAGTTGGATTTGTGTACATATTCTGTCAAGTTTTTGCAACCTTGATCGAAGGTGCCGTAAATCCAAGTTCTTTTCAATGTGGATCTTGCAGTGCAGAATGGGGACTTATCATGGCAACTTTTGGAGCTACTGTTTTGGTATATAATAAAACGGGGTTCCCAATATTTGATACATTTGCATAAATCATTAAAAGGCTAATCGCGTTTGTTCTACATTATCTAAATGTGCAATGCAGAACTGGCGTGAAACATCTGGCGTGACTTTCTTCTTGTGGTTCACCCTCTTAATTTTCTATGCTGTTGTTAAAACTTCCATTGAAGGACTTCTGGAAACTCCCATATTAGGTCACGCTTCGACCTTGGCAGGTACAGTTGGTGGTTTACTCATTGGTCTCTCGGTGCTCAAAGTGTTTCACTCTTGTGAGTGGAAAACAAAGGTGCAAACGTGGTGCATCAACGTGGCGACATTTCTAACGGTATACGGATTGATGTTTAACATCTTGTATCAACTTTATTATAATTACACGTACACTCCAGATGTGTTTGATAAGGTGAATGCAATGATGTGCAATATCACTAAATTTTGACATCTAAAGATTTTCCCTGAAATATTTTGAGGTTATGCAAATTCTGAAAACTGTGTGTAAATGTAAATACTTTGATAGTAATCTTATGGTGTAAATAAGAACGTAGTTCTGTTTTTATTCTGAAATTTTGCAAGCGCTAGATGGTCTGGTGAGAAAGCATGAATTTTTATTAAAGATAAGGGTTATTTTAAAACTAATTAAATACCTTGCTGAATTGTTGACTTTCGAGAATAAAATAAAAATTCATTTTTTTTACAAATCATGTCAATCGTTATTCACTGAAAATAGACGGGAACGTACCACAACTACAACCTATTAAAATTAAATCACCTCAATATCCTAACCACACATCATGTAATCATATCATAGGCTACTGATAATTAAATATGATAACTAACTTCTACTGGCTAACATCAACATCTTGCTCGTTCGAATCCCTCACCACAATATTTCCCAAGTTGACCTTTTTTAAGGAAATAGCATAATTTCAATGTATAATACATAATGTATAAATATATAAAATGGCAGAACATCGTGCAACAAGATTTGTTCTTCTCAGGTACTTTTCAAACAAATAGGTTTGTTTCATACAAGGGAACCAGTCTCATTCTCACAACGTAGTCCAGTCAGTAGCTGAGTTTGAGAAGATACTCGTATATGACATAAACAACTTACGATGTTATTCGATATTTAGGCTGAACTAGCAACTATTTATGTGTGTACAACCAAAGTCCAAAGCGGAAAATGAAGCGTTAATATATAACGACGTCATCCCATCATGCATTATATAAACAAAAACTCAGGTTTAAAATTCATATATGAGGTCATGTGAATGCTCCTTTATATAAAGTACATTTTAGAGCTCCCTTATGGAAAAGATTATATCATATCAGGATCAGTTTAGTACAAGCAAACACAAATGGTAGCAATGTAGCATTATACGATAATTAACACGTCATTGATCATATACTTTTATTTTCCTTCCACTTGCATCTGCATCTTCTTAAACTCCCCCTTTCTCTGTATAATATCTTTATGCTCTTTTGGAAGAAACGTTATTGCTCTAATACACTGTATATTTAAAATAGCGTTACAAACGACATTTAGCTATTGTAACATAATATCGAAACGACAATGACTCATGAATTCATGATAAAAATTACACGTCTTTCGTCCTTTTATATCATGCTTAAGAAAAACAATTACAAGAAGAAGAGAAGCTTTTCTTACGTATAAATTATTTGAGACCTTTGCATCAAAGAAGTTCTGTGTCTTACTTGCAAGGAGTAACTTACTTACTCGTACTTACTTTTGCGCACTGGAAATATTTTCCCTTCATTTTCAAAATGGCAAAATCAACAGCGCCCGAGTATTCACATGAATCATTACTTCGCAGGGATGAAAGTTCAAGTGAAAACATGGAAATGCTACAAGAAGTGAAAGTTGTTAAAACTATTCCCGAAGAAGGTGAACCAGGAACAGGACACCCACCTGACCCACCTACGCCTAGTTCAATGTTGAGTTTTTTTTAGCAATGCTTATCGCGTATGCTCATACTCGCGAAGAAAATGTGAAGTGTAATATATCTTCCTTCACTTTTTCTTAATTGTTTGAGATTATATTGATCTCAAGCATGCATGTGATTTTTTCTTTCAATTTATTATATGTAAAAGGAAATCACAGAGTGTAAATATATAAAAATCATATTTGGGAGAAAATCTTCAAAAAAAATACCGCAATAAGTTTTCTACCTGTTAGCTCAGCTCCGAAGCTCATGAATTGTTTTTTTTAAAGCAGGATAGTGACAAGCAAGTTCTAACGCACCTCAGTAGTACGACGAAGAAAGAAAACCGTTCAGAAGAGAAAAGGGTACATTTCCCGGTTTTTATCCTGCTCATTTCACTTTTGCAGGTAAGCTATACTGTTTTTTCGAAAGTTTAACTCAAAACTTAGTGCTTATTTAAATGTAGTATTTCTTGTAAATGGATTTCGATAAGAAAAACATACTTTTCCTGCTCCTTACAGGCTTGCATATTCAAAGAATCACAACAGTCCAAAATACTATTTGGGCTATTCGTATTTAATCCTGTAAGACGATTCGAAATATGGAGATATGTTACCCCCATATTGCTTCATGATTCGTAAGTAAAATGCTTATAATATTTCCATATTCATGTATCCGTTATTTACTAACGTGTATTGCATTCCACACAAGTATGATAATGATAATCGAACTATTTCAAAAACTAATAACAGTGCCTTGCATTTCTTGGGAAATTTATTGATCCGTTTACTTTACGGATTTTCCCTTGAAACAACTCATGGCTGGAAACGAACTGGATCTTTGTACCTGCTCAGTGGAGTTTTTTCCCACTTAGCTCAGGGTACTTGTTCACCACTTGTCTTTCAAGTAGGATCGTCTGGAGCTGATTATGGTTTAATCATGGCTCATCTTGCAAGTCTAGTTTTGGTAAGTAACTAAAATGGATCGTAATTGATTAGAATGTTTAAATTTTGAAAGTTTTTATCCCTGTTTTGATTTTGAACGAACGTGTAGAACTGGCGGACCACTTCCTGTGCTGCTCTGTATGCATTTTTACTTTTTGGAATTTTTTATACTACATGTGAAGCTTTTATTAAGGACATCCTAGGAAGTGACGCTGAAGTGTCTGATATTGGACACGCTGCACACCTCGGTGGTGCAATTGGTGGCCTACTTGTTGGGTTGATTGTGCTCAAGGTATTTCAACCTAACCAGTGGAAAGAAAAACTTCAGCGTATGTGTAAGATTTTAGTCATAATCCTCATTGTATCATCCTCATTGGCCAGTGTGGCCATTCAAATTTATTTCCAGCAAATGATCTGTCCAGAAACGTTTAGATATTTAAATTCATATGATTCAGAGGATTGGAACGTAACTTTTAAAGAAACCTGTGACTAATTGTAAGAGAAAGCTTCTTGATGCAAACTAAATAAAAACAGATGTCTACGCTTGATTAGCTAAGTATGGTATTTAATTTAATATTCTCTCTCTACCACTAAAAGATGGTGGATATGTATATATATTTATGAATATATTATATGATGTAATATACTTGCAGCTCAATGATGGAAACATAATAATTATTTTAAGTTATTGAAATAAACGTTTATTTGTTTTATTGTTTTTAAAAACTCGTTTTTCGGATTGTTTCGAAAATATTGTTAAAACACGGACATTAAGAAAATGAACAAATAACATTCACGCAACTTTTCACATATCCAATTGAGCAGGATGTGTCAAGGGCTACACACACGCCTTAGTTAAGATACAGGACTAAAATTCTTTAGCTTAATTGTTGATAAAAACTTCACTATTACAAAGTTAAGAAACATAATTGTGTACTTGGAATGATATTGTTTTACGAAGACGGAAATAAAATATTAATAAGAATATATTATAATAGTTTTACAGTGCTTGCTTTCACATTCATTAAAAACATTTATAAAGTTTGTAAGCAAAATCTGTTTCCATCCATTGTATAGTTTAGAACAAAACATTCCAATTTGATGGATCCCACAATCAACTGAAGCGGAATTTTACACATATAATATTAATATTTCGGTATTTCAGTGCGATTCGAAGTCCATCCTAAAATAGTGCAACTTTTATGACGACATCATAAATTTTTGGTTTTTACTTTTGTATGGCAAGCATATTTGCGCAAGAATTTACATTTGCATGCACTTGTGCGCTTGACTTGGACTTCATGTTGATGGGTGGGATCATGGGATTTGGGAGTGAATTGTCATTTAGCAATATGCAAATTCCGTGTTTGAAATGAAATGAATTGAATAACTTTAGCAAGAAAAAATTCTTTAACGCTTAACAGTTCAGTTACAGAACAACACGATACTCAGATAAACGACTATTTAATAAAAATTACATTTTATTAACGTTACATGATTCATGGGACGCCAGCAGCCACAGTTTTGGTTTCGTCCTTGACGCTAGTTTGTATGGTCATTTATTGTGAATCAAAATCAACATGTTCGAGAGCTCACTACGGAACAGACGCATTGAACAGGCTCCTGTTAACCATGATGAAGATCTGCTGCTAGAAGTGAAAATCGATAAGGAGACTTCACTTTCGAAAATGGTTCGGAAACATCCTGTAAACTGCAAGGGGAAGGATTGTGGAGAAATATTTAGTGACAAGACTAAATTCGGAAGGGTGAGTCAACACCTCAACAGCCAATAAAAAGTCTATCAAAATCAGTCACGTAAAGTTTAAACTTTAGTCTATCTAATTTTCTTTCATCTCATTGATAGAACCAGAAAGGTTCGATGAAGAAGTTTTTTCTACTTTTGAGACTTCTTTTCAAGCCAAAACTTTGGACTTATTTGCTGAAGAACCTCTTAAAAGAATCGTTCTTGCCTGTCTTCCTTGTGTTTATTACACTCCTCCAGGTAAGAATGTCCGTTGTTGATCTTGTTAAGCCACGTTAGATGTTTTCTAACTTAAAATGCTTAAAAGAAAGCGTTATCAATTTTCCAGATGGGGATATTTCAGCAGGCACAGGAATTCGAGGACATCTCCTGGCTATTAATTTTCCATCCAACAAGACGATTTGAAGTTTGGAGGTATATCACAAACATGTTACTTCATAAAACGTAAGTAAACTATTTTTCTTATCAAGATTCTTACAAACCAGCAAGTTTCATATAATTCTTCTACCGTGTGTTCATGCAAAATATCTTTCAAAATATTCTGTCCGTGCCGCAGAGATAACCATTTAACCAGGAACCGGGATGTTCGATTGGCTTATAACATGAGACAGGAATGGATTCATGGAACTAAATTAGTTGCAACAGTGTACATTCTCAGCCAGTTGTTTGCAAGTTTAGCTCAAGGCATAGTTTCCCCTCATGCGTTTCACTTAGGATCATCCGGTAGCGAGTTTGGTTTGCTTATGATTAACATCTCGGATGCAATTTTGGCAAGTTAAGATAATCATTAATCATTTTATTTTCTATTTTGACATTAGCTTGCTTATCGTACTTGTAAACACTTTAATGTGTTCATTCGTATTTATTTTTTTCGAAGAATGATGGCCGTAGTTCTATCTTTTGCCTACATTGTATACAAATGTTTGCATCCGCTGTGATAAAAATGATTAAGGATCTTTTTAACCCCAACATGGAACCAGACGGAATAGCTCACGCAGGACATGTTGGAGGGGCAATAGGTGGTTTTCTCATCGGTATGATTATGATAAAAGTGATCCACCCCTGTCCGTGGAAAACTAAGCTACAAGCTCGTTGTCGGGTCATTGCAGTCCTTCTTCTTGTCCTTGGTTTAGTTGTGAACTTTGGTATTCAGGTTTACTTTGAGTTTCGGTACAACGCTAAGGCTCTGAGGGACATGGGCGTATGTAGTGGTGTAGGAATTTGTAATGCATCTTTCAATGGCTATGGCTATGTGTCCTATGATAATAACGAAATTTGTGAATATGATTCGTCTTTCAAAGACTATATGTGCTATGATAACAAAGACATTTGTGAATATGAATCGGAACGACCCGTCAACCGGTATTCCCCAGCTTATAACAATTATACAGCAACGCAGAAGATATGTTGAGTAATTCGTGTTCGTAATTGAGGTACATCATGTGTAACGTTTTCTGATTTCTGTGACTTTACTCAAGTAACTACTAATTATTTATCAATATTGACGACCGTTGAGTGTAGCAGATGCAGTTGTACTAGTGTATTTGTGACTTTCTACATTGTTATGTTGCTAGTTAGTCTTAAATGAACTGTGGGTTTACAAATATTATGTAAGAATTGCAGTTAGCAAATAAGCAAAAGCGATTAGTTGAATCGGACTAACCGATTTAATGAGATTAATGAGGAATGTAGAAGCAAGTTTGTATTTCTATTCCTTTTATACCTGACTTTCTGTACTATTTTATCACAAAAATGAACCATGTTTCCTATTCGAATTCGAAAGTAGATTTACAAGTTGAAGAAGTTGTCCTGTATGAAATGTAAATAAATCATGGAATAAGCCTGTTGTACATTATTCGAATTTAAAGACCAGATAGAAAAGTGGTCATGTATTTGCTTTGCCGTGCTGTACATCAATCTTAAATAGTTAGGTCTGCATCAATTATTACTAAAAACCTAATTTCAATTTTTAATAAAGGGTAAACGATGCATTTTCCAAAATACATACTCACACTAAATCTATATATGAACTAATTTGGAATGGGTATGGCTTCAGAATTTGCTGAGCCAGGTGTGCTGGTCGTGCTGGAAATGAAAGTACACAGTTAACAGGCTTCTCGCAGAAATCAACATAATCAACATACATGCGTATGATACTTAAGTATGACTGCATGAGAAGGTGCTTCTCAAAAAATGATTCATATGTTGTTGCCCACCATACTCGTATAAATATATCTACTATATTTATGCCTGTATATGTGCATTCCTATGGGTTTCCGAGCCGTGTCCCGTGCATGAGAATGTTGCAAGGGGTTATTCTTCTCGTTTGTCATATTGCTGTGAAATCTCAAACTGACTACGATCTTTCAGATTTTATTCTTTCATGAAATAGCTACCACATTGAATTTGTAACAATGGACATGGAAGTGACATCAGAAAGTTGGTCCATGTCAAGTTTGCGGACTTTATCGCAATCGTCACCGGACGGTGACGGCATGTGTGCTAGGAAGAGCGGCATTGTCCAGTCACGAGAATTGATAGATGAGAGCAATCAAATTTCGCTCATCTCATACAAAAATTGGGGAGAAATTCATGACAGTTGTCCAGTAGAAATCCGTGTTGACAATAAAAAAAGTGAAAACCACCCAAACGGCAAATATATAGTTGCAAAAAATAACTTTCGTCCAGGAGACCTTATTTTTAGTGAAGATCCTCTCATTTCGGGACCATGCAGCAGTAGAAACGCTGAAGATCAGCCTGTGTGTCTGTCATGTTTTCGGGTTGTTGGAACAGGATACAAATGTGAAAAATGCAAATTTCCCGTGTGCAACTATACATGTGCCCAGGTATAAACGACTTTAAACCGTTTAATAAGTATTCTATAAAAAATATTACTTTTTTTATTCAGGATCAAAAGCATTCTACGTTTGAGTGTCCAATTTTGGAAAGCTGCGGCGTTTCCCCAGACGAAGTCTTGGATCCAGACATTATCACGGTATTACGCTGTCTTATACTTCGTGAAAAACATCCTCAGTTGTGGTCAAGACTAGTTAAACTGGATGCTCATCATAAACTACTGGAAGAAAGCGGAAATGCTATGACTCTATTATGTGCCGCTCTCACATTCATCCATGAAATGTGTAATCTAGATCAATTCGATTACGATACGATAGAGCAAGTTTCCAGAATTATTGACGTGAACCATTTGGGAAGTGAAGATAGACCAGGGGCGCCATTGTATCGGTGAGATATCAAATATGTCATTGCGTCCTATTTCATTTCTACCTTATTCATTTTACAAGCTGCAGACACAAAAGACATCTCTAAGTTCCGGTAACGCTAGCTAAATGCAGTGAGTCACATCATACGAAAATCTCCAGGTTAGAAAGAGTTCGCGCTTGGATCTTTCTCAGTTTTTTATTCTGTACAATTACAATAAATCTTCTATAAACCACTTTTAAATTGGATTATATGTATAATTCTATTCTCCCATGAATACTGTCGTAATTTCGTAATCATTAATCAATATATTTCACCTCTATTCCAGGAAGTGGTGTAGGCAACTTGGGTGGTTCTTGTATGTATTTGTCGTTGTTATTATAGATGTACTTATAAATACATTGGGTACTTACAATTTACGTATATGGATAAAGATCTCGTTCTAATTTTTTAAAACGTTCTTTAAAATTAGCTCTCCTACAGTACTACTGATTCGTGATTGTAATTTTTTAAATATTTGTATTTTTCTAAAGTAGACGCAGTTATACGATTTTATATATTTTATATGTCACTGTATTTACAAATGTTTGCTTTTGGAAAACAGGTATGGAGCTTATTTATACGAGCACGGAAGCCTTTTAGCTCACTCCTGCACCCCTAACGCTTATCGGGTAATTAACATCAACTCACGGCTGGAGATTTACGCTTCAGTTGCTATCCAGGCGGATCAACCAATAAGGACAGTTTGCACGGAAACATTTCTTGGAACTTGGGAACGCCGCGAGTTTCTCCAAGATTTTCATTACTTTTCATGCTCTTGCATCCGCTGTGCGTCGCCTACCGAGTATGGAACATTCTTCCAAGCTGTCAAGTGCCAAAATAATGACCACTGTCAAAGAAACGTGGAAGCTGTATACCTGCCATTAAATCCTTTGGATTTCCAGTCACAATGGGTGTGCAATTACTGTCACGATTTAAAAAGTTACGAGTTTGTCTCCACACTTGTGCAAAGTTTTCGAATGGAGCTGGCGCAAATCGATGGAGAAATGACAATGGATAGAATTTTGAAATTGGAAGCTGTAGCAGCCCAGCACCGTGGTGTCACTGTTCACAGAAATCATTTCCTTATCATTCGTACGGAATACGATATTGTTCAAAGAATATCATCCACTCTTTACCGGAACAGGCTTATTCGAACTCAGGTGGAATTTGTAGAGAGATTTGTAGAGTTGACAAGGAAAATTCTTTCCGTGTTTGATGTCATTTTACCAGGATTTAATAGACATCGAGGGCGTGTCCTCTACTTTCTTCAGCAAGGTCTTCTTTACCTTCTACAGTGGAACAGGAACCCAAATCTTAAAAAGAAACGAAAAGATTCCGATAACATATCATTGCATAGAATGAACCAAGAGTTTCTCCAGGTACGTCAAGAAGGCCGATCTATCCTTGTTGTGGAACCGGAAGGGAGCGAAGAGCGTTCGCTAGCGGATGAAATGGCAAAATCTGGGGAGATAATGTTTCCCATTTAAAAAATACAAATTAACTACTTTAAACCAAACTGTTTTACAGTCACATTTATGAATAATAAAAATAAACCAACTTTTACCCTTGAGACTAACGACTAACTGACTACATTGAAGATTCAACTAGTAAATTATTTGATACCAACTGTCGTCAAGTTGTCTTTTTAACGAAATCAATAGCGTTTTAGTATTCTAGTTTCTAGTTTGCCAAAACTAGCGAAATACAGGAAAAAATGAAAGCAAAGTTGCAATCGCAATCGCATGGCTTGCCAATACTACCACCGTTTGCTCCAGTTTATCCGCTTAACTTGACTAATTCCATATCCGAAGAAAGCCGTGAACGAAACCAGGGAAAAGTTGTATTGATATGGTACATACATCCTGTTTGGTTTGAGCTTTTTCCCACAAATTAATATGGAATGGATATTGTGGTGTCTTCCTCGTACTTTCCTTTTCTTTAGGGGGTAAGCGTGAAGGAATAGTGGAGAGTCGAAGGGGACGGTAGATTCTCATACCATGCAAATCCATATGACATGCCTCTTCCCATCCTAATCAATTATTCAAGGAGAAGCTTGAAATGTCCATCAATGACTTATATATTTTCCTCTTCTTCATTCTTGTCCACGTCTTCACAACCAATTTATGTACTCATTTCCCTCAAACACGTCCAAAGTTTTGGAGCTCTGTTGGGGCTTCAAATCTATCCAAATTTTAGTTTGGGCTTACCAAACTAAATTAAATCTTGAATTTTCAAGATAAATATGCATAATGTCGTTATTCGAGCTTTTATCCATCGGCGGAAGTTATAACGATAGAAGAGGCTTGCGACTGCCTGTCCTCCTTGGGAGACTTCATCTCGGTTTGGTGTTCTCAGGGGTTAAAAGTGGAGGACGGAGGTCTTCTGATAAGTGCACACTTCGAAGTTTTCTTTTCATTGCTACAGTCTTGATCACGAGATGTGGCTCCTCTCCATTTCCAAATCGGACGGGAAAACAGTTGGAGGAAAACAATAATTCTGCTCCGACAAGTGATACCACAGCTTCCATCAATCAGCTGGATTGTGACCAACAAGATTTTCCAATGGAACATCTCATGTACGGTTTCATTATAAATTTTAACTTTGACCTAAAGACAGTAAGAATATAACGTTTGCTTGCACAGAATAACCCACAAATCTCATAGTAGAGGGAACTCCATCGAGTACCACAACAAGCAGCGGAGCATCCGCCACGAGCCATATGACGACACCGAAGATAATATGAAAACGCTGAGCTACTTCCTAAAAGGGCTAATTCTCCCAATGCTCATTTCCTTAACGCTTTCCTTCGGCTTTGTCATCTGGAAGAAGAGGATGAAGCGGGAGAGAATGCAGCAAATTCATAATGCTTTGGAGGAAGCGAGAAGCAACCCGCAAACCACCTCCCCTTCCGCCGTCCTATCCCCATATTCTCACCATCTTCAAGGAGGGCTTGTAAGTAATGCTTTGCTTTCCGTGTTGGACGCAAGGAGTCAGTTCAATCTTATCGCTTCTGGGGAAGGTTTCGGGGATGACTATATGGGGGAGGGAGGGGAAACCGCAAGGCATAAGGCTTTTACACATGACCAGCCTCCAGACTATGCCAGTGTGTTTGATCCTCCATCGTATGAAGAGGCTACTCAACAATATTCCCTCTTTCATTCACCCCTCAATCCTTCCCACCCTCAGGAGGATGACTCTTCCAACGATTGCTTGGCAAGATTACTCCCATGCAACAGTACGAATGCCGACTTTGATGAGGACGGTGATTCTGGAGGGGAAGGGAAATTGTTAATGGGAAGCATGACATGTACTACGGACGACTAATAATGAGTCAGCGTACAATCTTTTTATTTATTAACGTTTGACCAGACATCCTGTGTTTGACTACAAAGATGATATTTGCACTATACATGTTTCTAGTAGTTAAGAGATTCCGATTTGACTACACCTACCTAAATACTACCATTTCATAGTTAAGGTGTAGCCCATTTAACATGCTCTTTTATCACAATAAAAAAATTCTGAAAGGAAATCTGACTTGAACTAATTTTAAAACATCTTTTAGATTCTCTCTAGGGTAAAATGTTTCTTGGGATCACATCACATAATCTTTGTACCTTACAGACTTAATAAATATATTGAAGGAGTAAAAAATATTGAATGTGACTAACACTTTGTCAAAATGAAATACAATCACATTTCCCAAGAGATACACATGTGCACACTTAACATTCGGTCACATTTAGATATCACATCAGAGAAAAAGCTACATAAATTCTATAGCATATAGCACCATCTCATCGTAACACAATATTGCAGAGACAGATATGCTTTGAAACTTAGTTTATGAGATTTTTAAATATGTCATCATTTATATTTGATCAATAATTGTCAAAATTATTTACATTCACATATTATTGTGGGGTCGACGTGTTCCGTCCATGCTTGCTGTTTTGACTAGTAGCAATAAAATTGGCTATGAAGTTGTGGGCCTTGACAGGAGATGTAATTATGTAGTACTGTTAAAGGTAGGGTTGTTGGCATTTCCAGATTTGTTGACAGCTTCTGCCTCAATACCCAAGCTGGAGAGAAAGGATTTGTCTTGAACGTGAACTTTTTCGTGTTCCAAGAGGAAACTTCGCTTTTGAAATACTTCTCCACATAACTGACACGTTTTTTCTTTGATAGTCCATTGCATCCTGTCATGAGACTTTTGGTGGTCCATTAAGGCATCCGAGTCGGAGAACATTTCTGTGCAAACAGAGCAAATAAAAACGTTCCGGGACCGGTACGAGTCGGCATGTTTTTCAACGCAGGTTTTTGCATGCACTTTCAAATTCCCGTTTTGGGTAAATCTGGCACCACATATTTTGCACGCATAGGGTTTTATTCCGGTGTGAAGTCGCTCATGAGTTTTTACCGAGTGAAGCCATTGAAAAGTTTTTCCGCAGTAGCGACATTGTTTTGAAGCGCTGTTTCCAGAATTTCCAGAGTTTTTTCTAGATCGTGTTGTAGTTGTTGTGGTGCTCGTTGAATGTTCTCCAGAGCTAGAGGAGGTTGAAGTTGCTGTATTAGTTGAGGGGCTGGGGCGAGGTATTTTTGCGGTGGATGAAGGGGTCACTACGCTCTCTTCCCGGGATCGACGTCTTCGACCACGATATTCCCCAGAGGAGGAGTATACTGAGGTGGATGAACCAGCGGATAACTTTCCAATCCCGGATTCACATTTTTCGGATGTCTCACTTGCCGTGTCGGAGAAAAAATGCTGAAATTCCTGAGTTTTGTCTGATTTGCTTAAAAGGACTTCCTCCATTTCTGTCAAAATAGGAGAATTCAGGAGTTGTAGTCAAAATAGGAGTTAATTATTTTTGTGGGATTCACTTCTTAGCTGTAGTTATTTTTATTTATTAAAAATTGTCAAATGAGAAAAACTTACGATTTCGATTTTGCGAGCGGTTCAACATCTGTTCCGAACTCACGGGCACATCATCCACAGAGCATATCGAGTCAGGTTCTCCTCCACCACCACCTAGAACTGCAGTCATCGTACCAGCGCCCCAATGTGACTGGGAGCTGTACTCTTTGTCTTTAGATATGCTATCCGTGCTCCCTGTGCGACTGCGCATTAACTGATTATAACACTGGCTAGGCTCTTCCTCCACTTTGACCTCAGCTACATTACAAATACAAATACATTACAAATTGATAATATTATTATGATATACACAAGTAATATTATTTAGCTAATTTAAGCAACCTTTTATTTTTGGCTGAAGGTGTGATGTCAAAATTCCTCCCAAAATGCTGCCTTGCGCAGAGACATGATAAGGTGGACTGGCACTGCTGATTGAAGAATGTTTATTCATCTTATCTGTACTGAGGTCAGTAGGTCCATCATCAAGAATTACCGAGTCTGGGACCGACAAGGATACAACATCTGAACATCGAGATCCAATTCCATAGTACGTGGCTGTCGAATAATTCGTCATTGTTGAATTTGGCTCTTGCTGGTAAACTTGCATCTGTTCATGACGCTCTGTTGACAAGTCTACAACTCCCATAAGTGACAGAGGGTTAATAGGTGTGTCTCCTGCTAAAGAAGGGTCACCCTCCGGGGCAGGATCCATCATATCTCCGTCGTCATACTCACTTTCACTGTTATGGTGACGTCGAGAAGAAAAATGATCTGGGGCTGGAATTGGAGTCAATCTGGAATGATGATGATGACTATGGGAATGGGCCACAGGGCTATGATAACCCTGATCTTGCTTGCCATAAGTCAAATCATTTATTCTATCTACCCGCTCTCGCTCCACAGCATACTGGCGGAAGGAGTCTAATTTAAATTTCAAACACAAAGCGAAATCATCACAATAATGTCAATAATCACAAAATAATGAATGAACTTGTATTATAAACAAATACAAATACAAATTATCATTTAAATTATTATTACCAAAGTTAAGAGAGATGAAATCCTGGAGGACTTGAAGCTGCTTGGCAATTTTCGACACGCAGTCATCCTGCCGTCGAAACTGTGCCTCGAGCCAGCGCTGCCTCCGCTCCATTGTTAAGCCGCTAATTGTTGCCTTCAAAATGGTCAAAATAGCCAATGAAGAAAATACTCGAACAATTCTTTTTCAACAGAGTTACAACTAAACTTGTATGAAATCCTGTATCCCTCTTGGTACTCTTTCAACTTTAGTCTTTACTGCGCAATGCATCTTTTTCACTGGCACTTGATTATATTGTGAAACAGTTTTTGTTGACTACATTAGGCATAAATGCGAAGTTGTTGGCTCGTGTAGGCCTTGACTGTGCGAACTCCAATTCTCTCAACTCAGCAGATATCAAATTCATAAATACTCTCACTCACACACATCACTTCACAGATGAGATTAATAAAACGATGAGGAAAAAAGTGGGTTAAAACTCTGCTGATGTAATCATTTTCCAAATTCACATCCTTATTTACTTGCTCTCCAAAAACACTTAATGGAGATATGGACAATTTCCACATGCGTAAATTGTACTCCTCATTCATGCCACTAAAATCTTTTTGATCTTTGCTCCGGATTATGATCAATTGTCTTTAAAAATCCACCCAATCCAAACATTGAACATTGTTTTGCAAATTCTCGATGCAGACAAAAAATCTGCTGGAAAATATATACCTATGTATTTTAGTTCACATCATGGAAACTTTTTTGATATGCAAGATTTCCCAGGATGAGAAACAAGATAGTAGTTTCCGACAAGTGTGCAAGCCTAGTGCAAGTGAGTGGGTCTAGTGGGAATAGATTTCCGAGTTCAAATCTGTACGTCCTCTATATCTTCTTGTTTTGATGTTGATGACAACCTTTTGATTTTTTCCATACGACGTAGTTTTTTCCCCTTTATGTCTTGTCCTACGCTTGCAAAGTGAGTGTTTACAAAAACGAAAACACTTTAACTCCTACTCATATCCTCT
>JAHZNA010001353.1:18663-91864 GCA_027743935.1 Sinodicranocentrus sp. ZH6
CTTCTTGTTTTGATGTTGATGACAACCTTTTGATTTTTTCCATACGACGTAGTTTTTTCCCCTTTATGTCTTGTCCTACGCTTGCAAAGTGAGTGTTTACAAAAACGAAAACACTTTAACTCCTACTCATATCCTCTACTTCTCTGGGCTTGCACAACTTTTCGCAGTTGAGTCACTCACTCTCGCTGGAATAAATATGAGCATAATAATCGTCTCAGTCAGTGTCTATTCACTATTCAGCAATTCAGCCTATAGTAGATATATATATACCACTGAGTGGCAATGTACGTCAACACCAGAACGCAATTTTCTATGGAGAAAAACAAAAACAAGTTTTGCATTATGATTTTTGTTGGGAGCCAGAGCCAAGCCAGGTCAGCTTTAGCACGAGCTTGGTGAGCTGTTATGTTGGATGGAAAATGTGCTCATATGGATTTCCACGATCGATATAGGCATTTTCAAGCCGCTTGTAGTGCTTCTGCCCTCTTTCCTCCATTCCACACTAAAGCGTCATTCCTCTTTTATTTTCAGAGAGAGAGAGAGACTGCGAGAGGAGCGAAAGAGTTGAAAAATATGTATAATTATATTTATATAAATTTTTCTTATATGTATCTAACCATCAACTATATTATGTTCATGTTTGCCATTTCCATGCATGCTATTTGCATCCATTTAAAAAAGATATCACAAGTGGGCTCAGGGTGGATGGGATTTGAGCTCAAACCCACCACTGGAGATTTTCCTGGAGAAGGAGAAAAAAGAAGTTGACATATGGGATTCTTGGAAATATATACTGGATAGTTGGTACTCAAGAAGAAAATGATTTTTTTTTCTCCAGTACATTGACATGGAGAGAATATGAATTGGAAAAAAAATAAATGCATATGTATGTATCAGTAAAAGGTTGACTATAAATATTGCCGCAATCCAGTTGCCTCATGAACACGACTAAGGTCTATATAACAACTAAAAACTTCTATAGACTTTACTTCCTATGAAGATATTCTTATAATCTTATGCATTGGGAAGAGAATCTGGAGAAAAAAGGACATGCCTATCGTATCCAGACCATCGTATCCTGGCGTTTACCCTTTTTTCCAGATTAGCAAAAAGGAAGAGGGTTTGAGCTATTTTCTGCATTTGAACTTTTCCATTTTTTCTTCTTCTCGTTTTTTCACCTTTTTCTCTTCTCATGTTGCAGAATGGAACTTGCTGAGTTTTTTCATTCTTTGCCATCCTTGTAGAAAACTATAGGAGCTTTGCTGCTCCCCTTCTGGTCGACTTATGAGGTCGGCTGTTAGATTTTTCTCTTTGGTTCTCAACCCACGCATGAAAATCCAGTAGAATCTGGTGATTCCTGCAATGATGTAGCTTTTGCAAACAATGACGGATGAGCTTTTCTCTCTTGTTCTGTGCTGGATTAAATAGACCTCGGGCGGAACTCTGAAGCTATTGGAGAATTTGTGAGGCGGCGATGATGATGATGCGGAGAAAATTCTCCAGTAAAAAGAACACAAAGCGATCAGAGAGAAGAGATAAAGTCTGGAAATTGAAACAAGCTGTGGAAAAAGCTCTCTTGTATTAAATTGGGATACACGGAATCCTAAAAAAAGAAGTCGGGTGACTCATACCGCTCTTGTTTGCTTCAAGCGCTGCTGGGTGACACGCTATTTAGAAAAGGATCGCAATATATTGAGTCACGTTGGGGGGAAAACAATTTAAGATGAGTGGAAAATAATAAATCATGACTGGGATCGTTTATCTGTCTTTTGTGGAGAGCTGTATTTGACATGTCTAGGTTGAGTGAGGAGTGTGCACAAATTACATTCTGACCTGTGACCTTTTCTTGTAAAATGATACGGCTCTAATGGGAAAAACGAGGTTGAGAGCCAAGAAAAACAAGAGAAATAATTGTTTGACAAAGAAAGTCGTTATTCATAAAAGTAAATCTTTATTTTCCCCCCTCTTCATCCCTTCCCTTTTCATTTCATGAATGATAATAATAATAATAATAATAATCATAATAATGATAATGATAATGATAATAATATTTTTTGATTAACAGATAATCTTATCTTGTCATACAGCAAATAACGTATCAGTTATTAAGTGTAATTTAATAACTTTTCTAATATCATTTCATCGTGTGTGTGATTCGTAATCTACATTGTAATTTTCAAACGTCATCTTTTTCCAACATTTACATTTTCTTATATTTTACCTCCATCCACTAAAATTGCAAACTTTTTCTCTAATCCAAATATTAATATTGGTTACTGGTGGTGGTCGTTACTAATATTGTGGTGGAGAGGAGAGAGGGAGATATTATTTTCTCGTATGTAATTCCAAGTAGTATTTTCACATGTCACGCCACGCCACCAATTTTTCCTCACAATAAGGGAAGATAAAAGAAAGGCTAAAATTAGTTCGAAAGGGGATCACAAAGGTATTCAATACTGAAGATAAAACTAATTCGCAAACAATTGAGTAGCTTTCAAAACAATATTTGGAATTGTCGTAATAAAAGAGTGGATATGTCACTTCCTCCTTTTGTTTTGAATTGGGATAAACAAAGCCCACTCTTTCACCAAAAAATATTTTCCGTGGGTGATACTTTTCTCATGTTGTGGGCATTTTTAGGTGGTATATTGAAAACAATAAAAAAGAGTTTGTCAGTTATGTGGAGAGACAGTTGATTGACTTTGAAAAGGGGTTGATGTTCAGGACGAAAACTGAGAAATCACCAGATTGCATTGTTTCTCGTGGCAGATGAGGTGTATACAGGAAGGTACATTAACCAATTTGTAATTATCGTATATCTAGCTCCCTACTCACATTCTAGAGGAATAACAACATTTATTTTTTCGTGGTACTTATACATATATATTCTCTTAAGTTTAATCAGTATTTTGCTCTAGACTTGCAATAACATAGGTTTTTTACAGGTAAAATCTATGTAGGTTGGGTTATTCTTTCAGTGAAAGGGTCAATTTTTCGTACATCCTTCCCACCCACTGTTTGATAATCCTACGCTTCGGATTTTTCCTGGAATATATCATCTAGTTGACACTTTCGAAACAGTAGTATAATATAATATCGTAGAGGTTGCATAATAGCTGTTCTCATTTACTCGAAAAGGATTTTTCTCTAGCTATGAAACATTATTTGGAGTGAAGAGCTTTTAAAAATTAATTCTTTTAAAGACAATATGACACTTTCATATCATCCCACACGCATCACATGGAACATTTTGCATTCTAAAATCTACAAATCTACAACTACGAAGGTATTTGTCTTGGGCTAAAAATTTTAACTTTTCCACTTTTTCCCTTTGAGGTACACATATTACAAAGGTACACAATCATTTTGTTCTTCTCAAAATGGTATTTCATTTAACATTAGTAAAGATCACATCACTCTTTTACAAATCACTGCAGTTGTTCTAAAACATGTTCATAAAAACAGGTTTTAAACGCGTGTAAATTATCCACCTGATATATATAGTATATTTTAAAGGGATTATCTTTAAGTAGTAATATTCTATTGTTTATTTCTTCATCCTATTTTTTTTACAACACTATAAATATATTTAGGGCCAGTGGCGAAAACTGGAAACTGGAGCATACACTGGAAAATGATTCCATAAAAATGTGATTCCAGAATTCCTAAATTATCCTTATCCCAACCGGCAACCTTTACTTGGAAACAGTGTACACTAGTAAATCTATCTGCTTTACAGGGAAACACTACGGCAGACCACCAAAGTGGTAACTTTGTCAGTAAAGTCTATAAATATTTAAATAATAATACCTCATTACAAAAACAAATGTTTTACATTCTCAAGTACCGATAACAGCAATCATCCCTGTCTAGATTTGATATTGATATTTTTCTATCCGAAATACTTGATGTTTTCCAACGGGAAACATTTAAATTTTTGACATGTACATAATTAATTACAACTAGTCCTCATCATGTTATTAGGTATATTTTTAAACTTGTATCGTAAATATACAAAGTAAATGCAAAGATCTGCAGAGGAACCGAAATCGTCGTCATCCGTCAAGAGAATAGCGAAAATGATTTGCTGCTCGTCTTTAAGACCCGAAAAATTTTGGGCAGGTGATGACATTGTATTCGAAGAGGAGGGATACCCCCAGGAAGATGAAATACAGGACGAACATGACGAGCCCGAGCCCTTTGTTCATTTTCCAGCGGAACATCATAATACTAAGAACGACAAAGCAGAGCATTCCTGTCAACAAACAAAAGAAATGAGTTAGGATTTTCCGATTAATAAGGTGTGGCCGGGTGTGACATGATAAATGTAGTTTAAATTACCAAAGAGAATGGCGATGCTGCAGAGCATTCCCTTGGCAGACACTTCGACAGGCTCTCCTTTAATTATGCCGTAGAGAAGCCAGGGCACGGGAAGCCCCACACAAACATCGAAAATGTTTGAGCCAACGGAAGACGACACGGCCATGTCCCCAAGCCCTTTGCGGGCTACGATGACACTAGTTATCAAGTCAGGAATTGAAGTCCCTGCGGCTAGAAACGTCAGTCCCATGACCTAGTGAAAAACAAAGAAAATATTTAAAAATCATTTCTCATTTTCAATACAAGGCGAACTAGGAGGAGGATACGACGGAAATGTCGATTGCGTAAGCTTCACGTATCTCTCTGACGTCATTGCTTTCTTGGGGTTAGTTTAATTACATTACAATTATTATAATTTCCGTACATTCCATGAGGAAATAACCCCTAAGGGGAAACACAAGTAAGCAGTCACCTTTTTCTCATTTACAATTATATTTATGCATGTCTCGAAATGCTAAAAGTGTGTCAATATACAGAAACATGCTGGATTAGAAAAGTCATGCAACGAACGACGTATTTCACCTTGAAGACGAAAAAATACCTTTCTGACTTTTCCCTTCCAGCGACTTTTGTGCATACTGCACATTATGTATGGAAAATAGGAAACGTTCTATTAACACCGTCTTCCTCTAGAGCTCAGCACAGGTTTCTAGCCAACCTACTTTCCCCAACATGTTAGACACGTTCTCCTGTATAATTCTCTACAGCCTTTATTATCATTATCCTTCAGCAATTATTATTCTAAGTTCCCACCTCCTCTCCATCTGAACTTGAGTGTACACGCTCTTCCGTCATTATGTACATCACCACAAGAGTATTACACATTGTGAAAGCAAAAACAGACCGGTGCACTTTGTTGAAGAAAGGAAATAACATTCTTGAAAATGAAAATTGCACAAAAGTTCACTCAAGCCTGACGACATGCTTCTTCTAAGGAATGTAATAAAGGCAGAATTTCTCTCAGTGGACGACTAACGTTTGAAATGTGTCCCTTGTAAATTCTCATTAAACATCTGATTAACGAAACAGAGAAGACAAACAGGATGTTATATACGTAATTTTTTTTACATGTCTCATTCGCCAACAGGGTATTTTTGTCCTATCAAAAAGAAAAAATCCCGAGAATGGGAAAAGATTAGAAAAGTTTGCTTTTTGCAAAAGGAGAAGGAAACTCGAACCTGACACACATTTTCTTCCCGAGATACACAATGCCATGCATAATATTATCGAGTAAAAGAATGAAGGGAACAATGATGATATGACTGGAAGAAATCTCTTATTTTTCTCTCCAGTTTTACTTCCCGCACGGAAGGAAGTGAAGCAGAGGGAGTCTTTCTCAAAAGAAACTAATTGGCCAGCTAATGGTAATGGAGCTTCATATTTCTTCCCTCCTTCCCAATTTCCTCCACACTCCCATTCAAAACATTCCATCCAACTTATTTTTTCCTCACCAAATCAAATAAAAATAAGAAGAAAGACAAAGCGCTCCGGAGAAAAAGTTTCCCATCTAATTCTCCAGCTACAGTTGTACTTTTTGTTGACACAGGGAAATCTATAGAATGACCGAGTTTGCCTGGATATTTTTTGTTGGCTGGAAGCTTTTCTTCGTCCCGAATATTTTTCGCCAATAACGAGACCAACAAAAGAAAGCCAAGTGAAATGGAATAAATGCAATTCCCTCTCTTGTGCTATTTTACTCGAGGAGAGAAAAGTGAGAAAAGAAAATTTAGCCTCAATGATCCGATCATATTGTTGGGGAGAATCTTTCTTGCGGAAAAAATAATAGCAGAGAATAAGGAAAAACGGGTATTATTACCTTAGTCAGCATGTGAGAACAATACTACATCATTTTCTGACTCTCCGCCCATGCTAAACTCTTTAACTAATGAAATTATTTACGGACGGCGGAAACAAGACAAGAGAAAGGGGATGAGTCCGCATATCATTTTTTTCTCCAACTTTGCACAATATTTAATGGAAATATATACTGACTACTGTGGGTTAGCAAGAGAGTCAAAACTATCAACTTTTTCAATTTGGCACAAAACTATCATTCCACCAATAGGAATGCATTCTTTGTGCTAATGTGGCTACATACACAACTCCACAATGAATCAAGCTCATTCCAAAACTTTCCTATTTTCCAGAATGTCAGACTAGAGAAAAAATGAATGTGAATAGTGTTGCGTTTTATTTCCCCAGAAGGAAGAAAAAATAGTTTTTCCTTTTTGCCAGGAAAATATACATCTGAGAAGGGAAATATCCAGTTCCAAAAAGCTTGGAGAAACTGTTACAGTGAAGAATGCCAAAAGAGGAGAAAAAATTGTCAGAGTTTTTGGCATGCTTTCCTTTACGAAAAAAAGTTTTCGCGGAGGAATAAAGAATCAGTGGAGTAGACAGCGAGAGAAGGAGATATTCCGGGGAATGAATGGAAGAGTGAGTGGTTAAAAAAAAACTTTTCATTCTTCTTCCAGAATTCCTCCATATATCTGCTTTATGCTCTTATTACGCCATCCTGAACAATAATAGCATTTTTTTCTCTTCCCGTTTTTTGGTTAGGGTGACCAGCATGGGATATCAGGAGCCAGAAAGGTATTATGAATTTCATCAAACAGTAATACATTTTTATTCTCTTGATGAAAATACAGTCCAACAAAACGGTAGAGTGGAACTGGCGGAGAGAAAAAGTATGTGAATCATTATCATCATTTCGATAAGTAGTATTACCTCCATCTCCAGTAGAGAACATTTCCAACTTTCTTCCCTTCAAAAACAATTTTTTCTATCCAAGTTTGGATACACCGTTTGGGATGATGGAGAAAAAAGTTGAATTTTTTCCTCTCCATAACATCCTCCCCCTTCCTTCCTATCCTTCATCTTATCAACAGGGGCTGAGAAGAATGGAAATCGTAAAAGTGAGAATTGGAATGAAACGAGCACCCTCCAAAAACATGGAGGAGTACGAGTATTCAATGAATTTAAGACTTTCCTCAAGGCACATTATATTCGGAGGATCTATTGTTCTCACAAGAAAAGAGGAAGGGAACAATGAAAAATTGGCAATTGAACGTGAGAAATTTTTTCCTTCTTTTGGAAGCGATTCCGACTGAAACCTACCAGTTTGGCTTCAGCTCCCTACCTTCCTTCCAAGTGGGTCTGCTAACGACCTTTGCTTAATTAATCATGCCTCTTTTCTCCTTTTGTTTGCAACTCTTTTCCTCTGCAGGAGAGCATATAAGTGGGAGACTGAAAGAAGGGAGGATAAAAAAACAAGGAAAAAATGGAGAAAATAATGGGCGCAGAGAGAGATCTAGAACTGGGAAATAAAAAACTGACTGAGTTTTCTCGCTAATTGTTTTAACGTGCTTTGATTTAAATTACCTTCTTTGGCGCATATAAGTTTGCCTAAAAGGGAGTATATCATTCTCTCTGGCTGTGCTACATTTTCCCAATTGTCTGGAGAATATTGGCAAAAGAGAAATAAATGAATAGGAAGTGTCGAACACAAAGGAAATTTCTTTCTGTCAATATTACAGCCAAGGCTGAAATAAAGAAAATGGATTGTTTCCTCCCTCCAGGGGAGATTTTGAGAGTATTACCACCCTTCAGGGCCTTGACTTTCTTTTGACCATCAGGAGGGACCCTTTGTACGTATTTTCTTATATTTTCACTCCTGACGTTTTCATAAATTACACAGAACAGAGAAAGGAACCGATCAATCAAAATCAATAATAAAAATCGCGGAAAAAACCTGAATGTGCTTTTTGTTGCCCTCTTGCAAAATAATAATAATACTAATAATAATAATCTAGTTTACTCAGAATATTGACTGACTAACAAAAAAACATCAACCAATTTAAACATGTTCATTTATGATCACGTGCACATCACTAGAAAAGCTAATACATGGCGAAAGTTCTTTGTGTATCAACTTGGCAATAAGATTTCTTCCTTACTCTGTCACTTTTTTATTCGGCTAAGATTTTTATTTTGTTTGATCCTTTAAAACTGACGGAGGACGGAAGAGAGAGAAAGAAAAAAGGAGGAATGTCGACATTGTATGCTTGCCATGTCTCTAATCCTAATAAGTAATGACACGCACGCACACATTTTTGTGCGAAAAATGGATAGAGGACACGGACATCATTTGTAAATACGTATCAGGCACCACCAGGCAAAAAATCAAGACCCACAAACATAAGGAAACCTACAACTCACTTTCATACATGCAGCTTTTAGATAGAGCTCCAGCTGAGAAAAAAAGTCCACATTTTTTTTCCATGGCCTTGTGCTCCATACCAATTTTCACAGAGGAAAAGGAAACTAGGTAAGCGGAAGAGGACCCCACACATCATTCTCGACACATTTTATGACTCTAGAAAAATCCTGCACGAATAAAGATGGAATATCTAGTCAAAGTGGGACGAAGAGAAGAGGAGAGAAAAAATGGAAAATATACATTCATACATTTTTGACAAGATGAGCCCACGCACTAATTAAAACAAACTTTTTGCAATTCCATCTTCCAATTTGCGTTGAAGTGAGCACATAACAAGCTTGCTAAAATATATCTTGCGTTGCCCCCAATTATGAATATAAATACTGCCTACCATTCCACCCCAGAATTTGTTTTCTCCACTTTACCAAATGAACACCAACTGGAGCATCCGTAATAATGGGGTAGCCTGTCAAAATTTAGTTTATGAGGGTGAGACTAATCTCTGAAAAATAGATACTGCCTACATACTATTTTTACCAATAACAACATCCCCTGACGTATACCCATGAAAAGAAGTTAATGAGTGGAACAAGATATATTCATTTTTTATGAAATACATTCATCCCTTTACCAGCTAATTTACAAGGCTATATCGGAAACAGCTTTTTGGACTACTCCTCCATCTGGAATGAAACATAAGGTTATAAATTCCAAATGACGGTGATGCCGAGAAGGAAGCACACGCCATTCCATATATTTCCAGAGCAAAGTCCCTTTTTATATTTTATGTCGTGCATTTCTGCATATTATGGAGATGGATATTGAGAAAGGAAAAAGGAAAGGGGGTCACTCAACTTGACTTAGTTCTCGCTAGTCACGCAATATCCCAATAATTTTTTCGCAATAATTTCCACATCCCCAGTCCCCTCCATCCATCTACTTTACCAGGCTGTTTCAATCTGAACTCATTCAAGCTGGAGGAAGTTGCATGCATATATAATATCTATACACCCTGGAATATTTTTTAAAAAACTTTCCACATGCTCACCTACCACTACCGGTGAAAGCGTGGTTGGTATATGGGATTCATGATGATAATGAGAATATGATGATGGGTGTAGGCATTTATGGATATATACGACTTACAAACATATACGCTATTCCATTAGCTGCCCTTTTTGTTTTCCTGTCGAGCTTTATGTTCATTTCTCCAGGAGGAGTATCTCACATTCTGGCGGATGTGTGCACACAATAATCATATACGAATATATAATCTACAAAGGGAAGAGTAAATAGCTCTGGATTATATTATGTAGCAGACTTTTTCTCCCTATTGATTTCCCATCTATCACTCTTTTCCCCCCTCCCACTGTTTCCTCCATTGAAAAAAAGGAGAAGAAAATACAAAACTTTTTTCTTTTCCGAGTTTTGCATTATTTCATTTTTTGGCTAATAGAAAACAAAAAACTTTTACTTTGGCAGGTCGCTACATCAAACCAACTCAAGGTCCATGTGTGATTTTCAATGACGGCTGAAAGCCCAGCAACTCCCCTGACGTGGGAGGCAGCTAGAAAATGAAGATGTATTTCGTTGGGCAAATCCTTTTTTCCTTCTAATTAGCAAAAGAAGTGTGCAAATAAAAGAAGGGGAATTTTCCGTAAATGGCTTGTTCCAAAATCCGAGATAAACTGTAGCTCTATAGTATAATGTAAGAGCTTTTGCAATTTTGGCTGATAAAGTGATTGGCTCCGTATATTTTTCCCATCTCGAGCACAAAACGAGCATTATCATCTGTGTGATGTCCTCTTGTATCAATATTGACAGAGTAATGGAAGCCCAAGTTGATGATAATGTCGTGTATGTGTAGAAGACTAATGGTCTATTATTTTCCAAGTAATTAAAGTGCTCATTTCAATAGGAGAGGATTGTCATGTTCCATCCACACTACTTTCACCGAGAGGAAGACGGCGATGACAGTAAATATCAAAGAGTCATCGTTGATCACCTCCATTTACTCCGTGACTATGCCTAATATCATGACTTCAATGTCCTCCAAAAGACCACCACGACATAACATCAGCTCCTCTCAATGTTCCTCAGCGGACTTTGATATTTTCCAGTGGTGATGAGCAAAAGCCATAAAAGTGTTGCGAGAGGGAGGGAATGGATCCAAAGTTGCGTTCGAGAGCCAACATATGGGATGAGTTTAATGGTGTGGCAAAATGAGAGTTGTTCCCTGTTTGCCGATTACACGACGTAAAAATAAGATCGTATCAAAAGAAACAGCGGGAAAAACGATGGGAGTGTATATAACACAAAAAAGTAGGTAAATGGGATACTTTTTAGGGAAAAAAGCTTTTAAAAAAACTTTCACTTTTTTCTCCACGCTAATAACTTTTTATAGCAGGGTTCGGCTCTCCAATCCAATCTATTCTCATACTTTTTTTTACTCTTATTCACTCTTTTATTCGTCAATTTGAAAACATTTTATACGCAAAAGGAATAATCTCAAATGATGAGAGAAAGCTAAAAAAACCTACGACATATATAGATTTTAGGCAGACATTTTTTTTTGCAAAACTTGCACAAAAATGAAACCTAAAATTCCCTCCCATTCATTGAAATAGAGAATGAATGAAACCGCATAACCCTTTTTGTTACATATTTTCCTTTTGTTGTGGTCCTGTTTCTTTTCCAACAGAAAAAAAGTGGACGCTAGCCGCCTCGAGCTTGAGCCTTTTTTGCAAAACTTTACCTTTTTCATGTTAGGGTCGATTACATGAGGAAATTTTTATGAGCACGTTTCCAACATAACTATCAATAAAATCGCACATATGGATTCTCATAAACTGACTAGCTACAAAAGTACAAAACTCTTTTCACTCTGTCCCTCCATACTTTCCCTCCAAACACGTCAATTTCCCAAAGCTGGCAAAAGGGGCATAATAAAAAGAGGTGTAATAATAGAGAGAAAAGGGCTTGCCACGCGAGGAGAAACAAAGTCAGTACGACTCTTTCACGCTTTTCATTCCTCCCTGGAATCACTTCCCCTCCTGATATTAGCACTACATACATTTCCCCAATATTAAGTCTTCTTCACAGGGATTTGATATTTAATGGAGACCTTGTACTCCTTTTCAAACAGTGAGCACATTCAAGCATGTAGGAACATGGAGGGTTTTGGGCGGAGTAGTTTTTTTACAGAAATATATATGAGGGATATATGTAGAGAGCATCCTTGAAATCAAATATGTATCATGTGCTGACAAGAGGAACAAGGAGTTAAGTAAGAATTTATAAAAGAGATGTTATCATCCCTGTCGTCAACATCGTCACTTGGAGGATTTCCGAGAACAGGGAAAAATATCCGCGTAAACACGCCACCACACACATCATAATAATAATCTTGGATGCATATGGGAAAGATTCTTTTTTTCGTTTAGGTTATTCCGCATAAACCATTTTCAACTTTTTCCTCCATCTGACAACTGCAATCGAAGAGAAAACTTTGGCAAGGGGAGAAAGTCGCGTTTGAAATAATGTAATGCATGCTTGGAATAAAGTGGGTGCTTCTTCTCTCGCTCCCTCCACTTCTCCACCTCTCATAGTCGCATAAAGCTCATCATAATTTATTTAAGAGGATTTTCGCTAACAACCGCTCCTCAAAACCACAACACGAGTACAGAGAGAGTCTTGCTTAAAGAGGATATTTTCAGTCAGCTCCAGACAAGAGCATTCAAATTTTTATTACGCCACATGTAAGGATCCCTGTGCTTTTACTAGGATAATAATAAAGTACACTGTCATTTTTCCTTTGTGTTTGGTGAAAACGAAAACATGGAAAAATGGGGCAGACTTTGTTAACTAAATTATAGTCTTTTGAAGAAAAAATTGCATAGGACTTTTGTGTACATTTACGTCACAAGAGATAAAAGTGGGGTGGTCGGTTTTTTCATGGATGAATAATTTTGAAGCAGATGACAAAGCAGATAGACAAAAATTTAAAGTGGAACATATTTTTCCCGTCATGTAAAATAACCATAATCTAATAAAAGGTAAAGGTGAGCGATTACATGGGGAGTTGGGGCATGAAAATTGCATTTTTTGCGACGTTGGTTGAGGCGGCATGTGAAATGTTATCTTACCTCTGGAGCGATCCCGAAAGTTTCACCGGTTCGGTCAGCCCACCACACCATGAAATAGGAGAAGACAGCGATCCAGAGAATGGAGCCGAGGAAGCCCCAAGCGAAAAACTTTTTTCCTCTGGGAGTCCTCGTGTCAGGGAGTGTCAGGAAAAGGGAGATCATGATGGGGAAGAGGAGTATATAGCTTATCTGCTTTTTACATCCTTTTGGCCAAGAGATATCCAGCGGCTCGTGACCTTCTTCTGCCGCTTCGTGAAGGGCTGCCAGCTCCTGTTTACAAAATACACAAGACAAACAACAATTTTTTTAAATGAGGGATTTGTTTATAATCTTGGAAAGTTTATGTTTTCTCAGTTTTGAAACTAGTAAACTGCTAAGTAGAAACACACAAAAGCCCACACACATGTCAACTCTTATCTAATAAGGTGCACCTTTACTTTTGCAATCAGCCACCCACGCTGTACAAGATGGGCCTAAGACGTAAAAACAGGAAACTGCGCGGCATTCTTTAGGTTTAACAAGGGATTTAAATGAAGACAGCTGACACCACCATTCTAATCCTCGAGACATGTCCTAATTTTCCTGAGAGTAGCCTTGAGCCTTTCTAAATATTATTCCTTTCACACTCATCCCACCTTAGTTTGGCAACCCTTTTCCTTCCTTCGTTTCCCTACTCAAAGGCTACCACGGAGTGTAATTAAACTGACGATGAGAACAGATCCCTTGTCAAGAGAATCTAAGGCTATGTGCCTTTCCCTAACTTTCCCCTGTGCACCGCCCTTTTTTCAACTAGATTTTTTGGCCCAATGCCTGCGATTACAGGGTTGCATCCATTTATTATTATTTTATTATCGTTTTCATGCTCTGTTTGGCAATTTTTCCCCGATTTTCCTTCCCCTTCCACACAGCAGGATAGATCTAGGGAAAACCGGGACGGCTAAAATTTATCGTTATTGATTCGTTATTGCTTCCGTTTTTTGTCCGCCCGCCGACTCTGGATCCACCAGAGTATTAGCTGACTCTGCTTCAAGGTCGCCGCGGGTATAGCCGCTATTAGTCACCAGAAAATGAATGCAGTAGTGCACGCATTAAGAAACCACATGGTTTCCTAGAAAAAGCCAGCATATTAATTCGCAAGGCCTATATGCTTCCACACACGATAATATAATGAAATAGCGGTAGTGGGACAGCCGGCCACACTCAAAGAGGGTTACGCTTACGCTCCAACCCAACAACATTGTCAGCCATGAAGCTATCCTCATTAATCATGTAAATGGGAGTCATTATTATTTCCCGAAGAAATTTTTCCGAGTTGTATCAAGCATGATTGCTCGACAGCGGGAAACGTGGTGAATTCTTCTGTAAATAGCTCATTGACTGCTATTTTATAAAAATATAAAAAAAACTTATGGGATGTGATGGTGTGAAAAATGGAATGGGAATAGGGGACAGAGGTTGGGATAAAGTAATCCTAAACACGCACCACCACCACCATCCATTCCACACACCACCCGCTTTCATTCCAATCGTCACTAGAGGGAGAGGAAAAAGGCTGCTGAAGGAAAATTGAATTCTTTCGGTGGTGAAGAAAACCACTCTAAAGTATGCATGTGGGATAAGACAACCATCTTACCAAAAAATTCGTGGCTCTCTCTGGGGACATGCCAACTTGGAAAGGAGCCTTTGGCGGCATTTATTTTACCCTTACAAGAAAAACATTAAAGATATGCTTTATGAGTAGGAGAACAAAATAATGTGTGGCGAGTCGTGCATATACAGCGTTAATGCGGTGGATGGTCATAAAAAGGAAAAGAAATGTAACATGATATGTACATGATGGAATGGTGACCTTGAAATTCTAGGCCATTGCAAAAATGGAGAGTCATTAGTGCCTTGAGAAGAAAATAGGGGCGGGGATGGAAAACAAATGTATTTTGGTTTCGAAGGCATAATTCTGTCCCGAACATGATTTATCCAGTTATTAAGCTTAATGAGGTGTGGTGGTGCAAGCACACAGGGAGAGGAGAATATTGAGTTTGCTTAAAATGTCATTTGCACACAGTGGCCATAATTATTAAGAAAAGAACATACTTAAAGCGTACGATAATAACGTTCAAAAAAAGCGTGTTCCAAAAGTACCTGAGCTGTAGGTGCATCCCCGTTTGCCTGATCTTCAATGTCGACAGTAGTAAGGGGAGCATCGGAAGGCTGAACAGAGGGAGGTACTTGTGGCGGGGAGACAGGTTTCGAACGACTGTTATTTGTCACTGTAGCGTCCGCTTCCGTCTTGGCAGCATCGAGAAGCGCCTTGAGCGACGCTATCGCGTGCAGCTGAGTTGCTTTCTCGTCCACACGCCCTAAAAACAAGAAACAAAATCATGCCCTCAAGTCACATTCTTTTTCCGCAATTCTTCTCCCCACATCATAAACTCTTTTTCTTTGTTTGCAACTTTTTTTTTACATTTAAAATTAAAACATGTCATTCTGCTCCACCAAATGAGGACACAAAAAACTCGTGTCTTTTCGTCGCACTTTTTTTTCTTCCTTGCTGAAAAAAATCCCAAGAGGGACCTTGCAACAACAACAGAAAATTGAGTACAACATCTTGCGTCTCTCTAGAAAACGGGAACATAAAACTGCTCAAGTTGGGATATTCAAGAAAAAAAGACAAAAACGATTTTGTGATCTATGTAGTCTCCATTCTGCAGTGTTAGTGCTCCCACCAGCACATTTTTTGGAAAGGGGGCAAGTGATACATATAGAGAAAATGAATGGTGGTAGAGTAACGCCTCCCCACTCTTTCTCAAGAAATTGCCTCCATTCACTTTCTTCCTTGCAGCAAAAAAAAACTAGATGAGGGAGCGCTTTTAGTGCCAGAGTGAAAATGTCATTCCCAGAGAGTCCCTCACATGAGTTATATGTCAGACCACACATGAAGTAAAAAAAATGTACATAATATGGCACGAGATATATGAAGCGTATTTTAGGTCGTGCATTGTTCCTCGCCTTGTAGTGTTTCTGGAAGATGGGACATTTAATGGGAATGACAGTGCAGCTTGGAGTATCTTTTCGTATCTTTTCAGTGCGGAGTAAAATGGGCCCAATGGGCAAACGTCCTCTTTTCAACTTGTCCATGTCCATGAAAACACCATAATATTATGTTACCATGAAGGACACACAAGATGCTTTGCTTGGAGAAAAAAATTGAGTGTACACACACATTCTTTTTAGAAACTGGATATTCTTCTCAGATAAGATGACAAAGCGGGGGAAGAACGTTGGCATTAAAATGGGCTGACTTTCTCCATTCCACCAGAGTGATGTCATCTCATCTTCCACAAGGGAAAAATGGAGAATGTGGTGATACGCCGTGTCTCCACTTCATAACGTCGTTACTCCCATATTTCTCGTGATTACAGTGGGAATAGTGGGATATGATGAGGAGGAGAGAAAAAATTGCTCAAGTTGGGTTCATACTTTTAATGGCACAACGGGTCCGTCATGTTGTGCAAGCTGTGTTGGTATATTGTATCCTCTCGCATGGACTGGAAACTCGACTCCACTGACCACTTTTTTTCCTGCTGACCCAACTAAAAATATGTAGCCCATCTGCACTGCAGTTGTTTCAACAGAGAAAATTGTGTGAGTGTGAGTGTGATGCGGAGGGAGAGAGATTTATTTTTTTTCTCTTCAAGACGGACAACCATATCTTCTCGTTTTCTCCATTTCTTTTCGTTGCACAAACTATAGGTATTCTTATCTAGTTTGATTTTTCCAGGAAGGAAGAAAGTCCAGAGAAAAAATCCTTGACTTTTTTATTGACAGAATGAGAAGAATAAAGGCTCGTTGTGAAATTGCAAAGTGACTTTTTACGAAGCTATTTTCCTCCCAAGTTATCTTTCATTTTCCTTCCCGCGCTTTCACACTCTTGGATAAAAGGTCTGTGATGGATTTTCTCTGAGTGAAACTTGACGATTTGATGACGACGGCTTTTTCTCTGTAAGAATGGGAATGCAAAATGGAGGAATGGGATTTTATGGGGATATCTTCATGTCAGATGAGATGAGAACAGAGAGATGGAAAAGCATCCGATTCCATTTCCTTTTGTGTCGCTTCATATTTCCCTATTATTAAAAGCAAAGCATCTCTCTGGAATTCCGTTTCCTATGAATGTACTTTCTCCAAAATTGCACAAGAGGAGGGCGCATTTTTCCTTTTCAGATGCGTTTTATCACCACACATCCACATATCTTTATGACTTCCGAGTTTGATTTACGTTCTCCTTGAAATGTACACAATTCTTTTTCGAAGGGGAAGGTCGTCCTTATCTGTATCTTTTTCCAAGAATTCTCATATCTTTCATTTTTTTTTCTCTGAGAGATTTATTTCACTGGTATTTTCTCAATTAGAGGACGCTATATGAGATTAGATCTTTTTGATTTATTTTTAAAGTTAGAAAAAGGCAGAAAAAACTTTCTCTCTAGAAGCTTACCATCATGTAATGGATCAATAGATTGAATCATGAGTTGCAAGAGTCCATGGCGAAACTTGCTTCCTGAATGGAGCATCGGGATAGAGTTGCGTCTCCCTTGAGCGCTCAATGGAGGCTTGAGCGTGGCACTTCCCCGACTTGACTGGTTGCCTGACACTGTCTGCACACTTGTTTGACTACTCGACGCCCCATTATTCACACTCTTCTGTGCGGAAACATTACCGTGCAAAAAAGTTTGGACATGGAGAAAAACACAGAAAAAATACATTATCAGCAAATTTTGCTCTTTCCAAACTAAATCTCAAAATGGTATAAACTATAATTATGCGATTTATTTATTTTCAAAAAAAAACAGTGGAGAGCTTGAAGCTGCCGCGGTAGCGGAATAAGCGATATAAGCTATGAATAAATAAAATACTTTTTAACTTTTTCCAACAGCAAAGCTTAAATTGAAGCAGAATTATACGAAGTATAAAGATGTTTCACAGAGAGGCACACAGGTTCGGTCAAAACGGCTGTGTTGCGTGGAGGAGTCCATCATCCAAAATGTTGACAAATGGAGAATGTTTTTAGGGAAAATAATCACATCAAAATCAATACAGATTAACACATACGGAAAGTCAAGGAAGGGATGGGAGAGAAGAGGACAATTAATTAATTAATCACTGTCATCTCGTTTGAAAAGGAGAGTTGTCAGCTGCCGCTTGCTGCTCATTTCTAAGGATATTTGTGAAAATTTTCTACAGAAAATCATGCTAATTTCCAAGGCTAGCCAAAGACGCTGTAGAGAAATATCTTGTTGAGATGTAGGACTAGAGAAGTTTTCATCTTCCCTCAAATCCTACTTTTCCCAGAGACTAATGTATTCTCGTGGAGAAATGAGAGTGTGGCTGGAACGCTAAGTGAACGCAAAATGAAGATAGGTAACAAACTCCAGGATGCCACATACAAGGGAATATTATTCCGCAGAGAGAAATTAAAGTGGCGGGCGAGAAAGCACTTTTGTTGGCAAAGTGTCGGCTTTTTTCGCCTTTTCCCCCAAAAATATGTTTTCATCCACTTGACTCGCAGACAAGGAGCTCATATGCATTTCACTTTGTAGACGAGAAGAGTTCTTTGTGGATTTTATTATAAAGCCGTCATTCTCTCTCTCCACATTTCTTTTCAAAAAAGTGGACCACTCAGTCAAAGTCTGGGAGTGAACTTGTTCATATCTTTTATGCATATTGCTTTTTTGAAAGACGTGGAGAGGAGAGGATTCCATTAGTTTGCAAACACAACCCGCCCACACGTCACCCTTCCGCCTTTTCGTCATCTTTGGCTCTAACATGACGATGACATTTATCGCGCTTTTTATGAAGGCAGTTTTTTTTCAATGGGAAAGTTCCTCCAAGTGAAAACATCTCTTTTCCAGTATTGCTCTCCTTGAATAAAACCCGCATTTTTACAAGGCTACTAGAGCGGAAAAAATGGTGGGTTTTAGAGATACTCCAAAATGAAAGGAAGATCAGTTTGTCCTTGTCATTTTCTTCAGCCATGGCGCGCGCATTTCAAAATGTACGCAATTTTCAATGAAAAAGCGAAAAATTTGACTTTATAACGATCTGTTGGATCCAGAAACAAATTCAATCTGCTTAATCCATCATTTTGATTATTTGAAAATTCAAAGGTTTTCAATAAAATATTCGAGAGAAAAAATTCCGTACTCTGGATGTTTATTAAATTTCTGAGAATATGGAGAATACTCAAGGATACGAGTATTTGATCTATAAAAAAAGCTCAACTCTTTCAAGGGCATTTCTGGAGGATATTCTTGATGACGTTGACAAGCTTAGTTGCTCTTACCGAGAAATCCGACACACTTGAGTTAGAAAAGATGCTCATGGGGAAGATTTTGTTATGCAACATCTTTTTCGATCTCTCCCGATAAACTTTTTCCAAGCTGAGATAAAACTAAAGCCATTTGCATGTTTTTCGTGCTTAAAATGCAACATATGAATGGACGACCATCAAAGCAGATAGAAAGGAAGAAAATGACTAGGTTCACACAAACTCGTATCCGTTTTCTCCAGACTTTTTCACAAGTGGAGCAACGGATATTAACCACGTTGTGTGAGAGAGTCGTCATCTGTGTGTTTGCGGTAAGAAGAAGAGCGCGATGCATAATATAAGTAAAGGGGACTGTCATCTTTTTTTCCTTCTCTGGGTTGGATAGTGTCTCCAACGTTGTGGAATGAGAGAGAAGTGATGATGATCATCCTCATGTCATCTGCATCCATTCACATCTCCATCAAGCAAGAGAGGAGAAAAGAGAGACAGTGTGAATGGGAATGGGGGAAATATGTCAGCTTCCAAAATAAAATAAAAATAACAAAACCCACTCTTTTTCTTTCTGTCTGGAATGGATTTCGAGGTGGGAATAGCGAATGAAGAGGAAATGGAAAAGAATGGATTTCCAACAGAATCTCATAGTCACCTCCATTTTCCAAGTATCATGTGTGTCTGTTTGTGTCTGGAGAGGAAAACACGCAAAAGGGGAAACCACGAGTGGAGCTGAGAAAAGGGGAAACACGTTATTTTTCAGAAAACACGTACTTTCTCCACAGGGGAATTGGTGAAAAGGAAGGGAAATTATGGAGAAGTTTGGGGAAATCCATGCCCACATGTATATAACTTGTTTCACTACATCTCATCCATGCACTCTCTTCGAAGACAAGGGAGATTTCCAGCGATTGCAAAGTCACTCACTTTCAAGTCTCCTCTGGTTCCATCCAGTTTCCTTCACGAGGAAAATGAGCAAGGACATTGGAGTCAGAGAGAAAATGGGAAATTGCACAATATGCAGAATAACTGGAAAACACTTGAAATCTGACGTGAAGCTTGGCTCTTTGGAAATTGGAAAATGTTTAGAATATCTGGAGCTGACAAAGTAACTGCAAAAGGGACCTCTTGCTAGGAGGGACTTTTTACGTACATCAAATAGGTATTATGTATTATCCAGAGGAATGTTGACGTTGACAGTGGAGAGAAAACGGGTGGAAAGATGCAATAAAAAGGAGTAGAATCCGAGCGGAAATTTTTGAAAAGAATTTTGGATGGATTTTTTCCTTATGAAACTCATAATATCCAGCAAACTTGCTTAATCCAGAGTGACTGCGAACAAAGTCGATAGAGGAGAAAAAAGAATTCAACATGACAAGAAGGAGACGAGAGGTGAGCCAAAACTTGTTTTACCCTTAAAAAAACTCAAATCAGCAGGAGAGCCGGTGAGCAAGTTCTCGATGTCAAATTGAGTTTGACGTTAGAAAAACTTTGGCAACAAAATGGAAAGAGGAGAAGATCCCATTTCACTCATCTTATTCTGCTCTCCTTTTCCAAGTGATGCGAAGGCTTTTCTAGAGGAGAAAATAACTCGAGAGAGAAAAAATATAACAATGCAAATTGAAAGAAAACTTGAGCCGTTTTCCTCAAAATGTATGGAAATTCAACAGATTCGATGGATCTGGAGATCCTATCATCTCAATTGATATGAGCAAGTAAGCCTCCTTTGACATTTTCGCATTTTTATCAAATTTCTTTTCCAAAAAAGTTCAGACAACCAAGCTTGGACATGGAAAACGTTCATTGGAAAGTAAAATGACTTTTGAAAAAAGAGGAGTAATTATTACCAAAGGACACTTTCCCCAGAAAAAAAGGTTAGTAGTGGGAGGAAACAGGAGGGAAAAGATTTGCAAGTGAATGTGTCATCATTTTTATGGAATGAAAGGAGGATAAAGAAAATGATGGAAGGACATGTTTAGCATTTTAGTTTTTTCTCCATTTTCAAAAAAAAAACCCTCTTTCACCTTCAGTTTCAACCATTTCAAGGATTCTTCTTGCAAGAATCCGGACAGGATAAAGGGAACATCCGGGATCTTCCAGGGACGAGACTTACATTCAAAAAATGCATTCATTTATTCCCCGCATATTTTTAGGGGCATTGTATTGGGATCATGCGGAGAGGATCTACTTTTTGACGATGCCTAGGCAAAGAACAAGTTTCTGGAGAAAATACAATGCAAGAGAGATTTTTGCAAAAAAAATTGGTTGCAGAAAAGATTCGACTGGAGAAAGTTTAGAGGCAAAGCACGTCCGTTAAAATTCATCGAAGAAAAGAAACCTTAAGAAGGATGGGCTCAACTCTGGAGAAGGGGTTATATTCGGGAAAACAGAAAGAATGTGAATCCCTCTTCATAAGTTTTTCTATCCTTGTAGGAAAATTTCCACATGAAGCAAAGCTCCCTTATAAATACGTACAGAGATAAACTTATTTTTTTTCTGAAGAAAGTAATATCCTATTTTTGCGGTGTTGTAAGTGGATTCTTGTATAAATGGGGCATGTAGTGAAAGCCAAAATCTGTCTTGTCCTTGTCATCCTGAACATTTTCGTTTTTTCTCCAGGAGAGAAATACTACTGGAGGAAAATTGTAGAGGAATGAAATGACTCTCTGGAGGATGCAAACGTGTTTGAAGGTTGTGGAGCAAATATTCTTTTCCTTCAACTCCTCATGTCATATTCTACTCTAATGCTATTTTTTTAGCGATGAATAAGTTTATAAAAATAAAAATGTTCTCCAGATTTCATGAAAGCCACGTCTTTTAATATCCTCAAAAATGTCTTGTTTACTTAACTGCTTTCGTTTGGACACGAGTGAAATGTCAAGTGTGAGCTGTTAATTGGCTAAACTCACTTTTCCCTGTTCAACTCAAGGTCTGCCAAAGTCAATTATCAATTGGGCCTTTTCCAGCCGGCTGTGCTGCCACTAATGCGATTTGACTTTTCCCCGAATAAAAATAATAACAAAGGATTTCTCTAAGCTTTACGTAAATTCCTTTTCTCCTGGCGGCAAGTCGCTTTTAGTCAGAAAAGTAAATGCCAAGTGGAACAACCACACCCTCCTTCAAGAAAGGAAAGTAGGCATGCTTGAAAATTCCAGAAAAGGATTTCCACTGAAGGAATGTTTATCGACAATTTACACTCAAGGCTGTCAACCATGTCAAATATTTTAAATAAATGATGAGCAATATATTTTCACAGCTTTTGAGTTGAAAAGTTGACAGGTGAAAGTTTTTTTACAGGGTGGAGAATCGTAAAAGGGAAGACTTATTGCTAATAATATATTATATTCTTCCGTATGTAGAGCTACCACACCCACTCCACCCTGCCAAAGCATATGCCAATAGATGGAGTGGATTCCTCCACAAATATATTTTTGATTGCTACCAATTAGCCGAGAAAGTGAAGGAGGCTAAATGAACAAGATTTTTGAGGAGTCCTTGTCTCACCACCAAGTCTGCGGTTGGTCTTGCCTCCCTACTGGAAAAACAAGCTGGAGCTTTGAGTAGGCCTGCTATAGATGTATTCCTTTTTTGTATGCACGCTAATTGGACTCTGTTATGTAACGAGTTTGCAATTTGTGGAGAAAACGGAGTCTACAGAAAATCACCACTTTTGGCTCCCCATCACGATCCTCATGTTCTACTCTGCTGGAATAAATGGAGAAAATGACAAGAGAGGAGATTGCCTTCTTGGGATAATTGCATGGGTGTGTGCCTATCAAGCTTCATGCATGTAGCCAAGGATTGACGACCTTTTCCCTCAAGAAGAAATGTTCACTTGGTTAGAAAGACGGGGTAGAGAAAGCGGTGGAGATTTTGCATGGATATCATTCGTCCAGTAAAGATTATTGTCCATCAATCTCCTTCCTTCGAGAGAAGATGCATGACACAACACGCTAATGAGGTATAGCACACATGAGCGGTTCCCCAACTCGAGACATGATTCACTGTCTCCGGCTCCACTACGGAAATCAATACTCTTTCACGGGATTTTCACAGATTACCATTTCTCCTTGCCGTGTTCCCACAAGTTATTTCCGGCTCAGCCCCCCTTACAATCAGCATTTCTCCCAAACTTCCTTAAATCCCATTTAGTTTCAAGGAATCCGTCCGTAATCTCCACAAGTGCTGTAACGACAGAGGTCACAAAAGTACAAGTAACGGAGATTCTTCTCATCAACAAAATTAGCAGGTAATTCGGGAGCACACTGTGAAAAGCGTGGGATGGATTTTTCCCCAGTGTTTCCACAACTGCTCGCTTTGAGCTTAATGACTAATTAGATTTTATCCTTGAGTGCACTCCACTCCACTTTCTTTTAAGACCCTTTTCTCAATTTACGACAAGGGGAATTTTTTAAATAGCCTTTTCAAAATCCCACCAACGGATATTTTTCTAAAGTTTAACAACTTTTTTATTTTACTTTGGCGAAAATAATTCATGATTCGTTTACCCTTGGTGACTTTTTTTTACAACTCATTTCCTCCATATGGCTGGGACGCAGTTTGTGTGCGCGTCTACATAAAACTTACGAGTATTTTTTGGAGGATGGCCAATCAACAGCAACTACAAAGGGAATAAGCTTTTAGAGGATTTACTCGTAAAATGAGTGATTAAGGAAGTTTTCTATTGTCGCTGAACAAGGTCACTATTCCCAACCACCAGCGATGAAGAGCGAAAAAATAAAATAAAAAGTTGATGAAGCACCCTCCACATCTAGTCCAGTTTCGATTGTAATTTTTTTTAAGGAAGTGAAAGGCTGTCATAAAAAAAAGTGTACCGGATGCATATCAAGAGCACACACGTGTTCCTTGGTCGATTTTTCCCGTATTTATTTATTTTTTCCAGGGAAAATAGCTAAAGACATTTTGGCAAAAGAGGAATAATTGAAGAGAGACTTGGAAGGTAGCAGGTGGATTAAATAGGGCTGATGGGTGGTGCCCAAGCACACAAGCGGGTGGTAGTGGTGTGCCTTGGTATGTCTGCCTTTGTTGTTGTGTCGCTATCCTACTTTCTCCTACTGGCACACTTTTTACTATTTCTCCTTTGCAAAACACAAGCTTCACAAGAAGGCGAGTGCTAAAGCTAGGATTTTCGTGAGCTTTTCTCCAAACTTCCCTCACGGGAGGGAAGGAAGAAGCTTTGTATATTTTGGAAAGTTTGCGATTCCCAAAGCCTCCCTCTTTATTCAACTCTCTCACTTTTCCTCATAGGCTGGAGAAATGGGAGTGATGATGATGATGAGTTATGGTCAATGTTTCCGTGCCAAGAACGGAAGGGTACGATCCCTCCACTTTTTTCTAGGGAAAACCCCTCCGGGAAAAAATATAATGTCGATGTGGGCGAAAATATAATATGGGAAAAGGCAACTTTTTCATTCCCCTTTGTAAATATTCCTTTTCTTGAGAGAATAAAAGTTATTACATCACTTTTCCTCCGGACGCGTGTATAGCTACGTTAAGAAATGAGGGAAAAGGGTAAAAGGATAATTTGCAAGAAAATGGGAAACCCGTTTGATCGAATTTCAGAGGTCGATGGAAAATCCAGTTCATGAGAATTATATTATATTTTTTGCCTCCAAGTTTCCTTCCCATTCCAACTGCACTCCAAGAGAATGAAGAAAAGAAAAGGGGAAAGTTGAATGGGAAACTTTTCCTTTTAAATTGGAGGATTTTCTAAGAGGCAGTCCTCATTTGGAGGAATTACTCGCGGAGGGCATGCACTAAATTGGAAATAAGGTCATGAAAGGGAAAACTTGTCAAGTGCTCTATATAGCCTATATAAAGAGAGGAGAAAGGCAATAGTTGATTTATGACGATTCTATTATTCCACATTATTTCGTTTTACTGCTATGATCACTATGATGGGGATGTAAATATACCAGAAAGTTTTGCATTTTCCATTCAATACGAATTATTTACTCCAACAATATCCTTCCTTGACTATAAATGGCTACACACACTCCCACTTTTTTATGAACAAAGTGACCTCCAAATATGCTCTCAAATATGTTATGTCGACTATTTGTGCAAGTTTTTACAAATCACCATTTTATCATCACCGTAAACAGCAAAAAATAACTTGAGTTTATTCCCCCATTTTGCTTACTCCATCCAGTCACCGCTCTTTTGAAAGAGGAAATTAGTCAGGTGTCGTAAACTTACAAATTTAGCAATTTCTTTTGAGCATCAAACATATTTTCCTGAGGAGAGGCGGTCCCACTTAAAAAACTACGTCCTTCAGGATAATACCTCGTTAAAAGAGATTGATCCAAAAAAGACTTGTTTGTCGTGTTCACCTCAAGGGAGCTCGTGATTGGGCGTGTTTTGTGTAAACAAAAAAGGGAATAATTTTCTGCAACTTTGCACACCACACGAAATCCCTTGCAATTACATTTCCCTTCGTAAAGCCGGAAGCAAAGACATTCTCAATTGAGTGTACACAAAAACAAGTATTAACGCGTGAATCGACGATTTCATTTTCCCCACAGGTGAAATCTCCAACTCCCCTTTGTCAACAGAATTCATTTTCTGTCTCTCCTTTCCCGAAAAAGATATTTCCGTTTGAATGAAATCCTTTTACTAGTCCCACGGCATATTTGACTTGAACGCACACATCACAAGGCAAACATAATAAGGGAAAATGAATCGATTGTCGTATAAGCTCATGCATATTTATTGTTTGATTTTTTTTTATATTCCATTATGCCACTCCCACGTTTTGGAACTTGTGTGCTAGCAACCGGAAACACTTTAATGGACACATACAATGCTCTGCTAATGACTTGATCAGATGACATCAAGCGAAAATCATGTAGCGTCATGTTTCCCCGTCACAACTCGTGAGCACCCAGATATGATAATCTAATAAGCAGTTTATGCAACGGGAACAGTTCTGTGGTGAAAGTGGAGTGGGATGATGATCATCAAGATCGTCATTATCATCAGGCGAATGACACTCTTCAAAATGAACCATTTTCCATGAATGCATTCTGCAACTTGCATGCTCGCCAAAGGGAAAGTGTAACCTGCAAAAGCTTGGAAATATAAGTGAACCTATATTTAAAGTGAAATCTCTCTCCATATCTTTTATTCAGAGACAGTCATTAGCAAGGAGGGAAAGTGAGGTGGACGAGATGAGTTTTTGGAGAAAAAGAGAAAAACGGTCCAGCTCTCTTGCTTGGCAGGGATGATCACTATCATCCATTTTATTTCCCTTTGGAAAATTTGCATGAGAATGTGTACCTCTCCACTCCTAATATGGACTTTCTCTCTACAAGGAGTGGAGGGAATGAAGGGAAAACGGTCCCTTTAGAGACTTTCCCCAGCTATAAATCACTCCTTCTTATCGGCTCACCTAATTCTCCTGTCTCACCAGCAAAACCGGCAGCAAATAGAAAGAGGCTGCATATGAGCTATCCAAAGTCACCAATTTAAAGCAAGGGCCAAAAAAGAGGGCAAAAGGGGCAGAGGACTAGCTTCCCCGAGAATCATGCTGGTCGACGACTTTTCAAAAAAAAATCTACAAAACTATGCTCATATGCTACTTTCTCTTATATTAAAGTCTAGAGCTCAATTACATGGAGGGAATGTCACATGGAGGGAGTGCCAAGTCAGAGAAAAAAGAGTTGGCCAAGCGTGAACTGCAAGGAGCAAACTACAACACTCCCATACACTCTCTTCATGTCCCCCATGTAGACAGCGAAATGCTACAAAAAAAAGAAAAACGTTAGAAAACGTGACACACTTTCTTTCTTCCACAAACTTTTTCCAGGATAAAAAAAAACTTTAAGGGGAGAAGGGAGCACGGCTTCAAAAGGGGAAACATCAGATTACTTTGGGTTCTTCTCGAAATAGATATTATATTCCAGGAGTTGGACACGTTTCTCTTATATTTATCCTTTTTTCTCTGTTTCCTCTTATTTTTCACTTGGGATATACCCAGTGTTTAGAAAATCATATATGACTTTTTTTTTACATATTCGCAATAAGTGTTCGTATTCCTATAATGACCCTGTATATTCTTCAAGATTGTGTAGCCATTACGAGCAAAATGGAGTGTTCTTAACTTTCCGTCAATAAATATACACTTTTTGGTGCATTGTGACGTTTTAGCGTGAAAAGAGGAGAGTTTAAAAAGGGACCGAGGAGAAAATGGAAACGGATCTATTTTCTTAAGATTTATGGCAACATTATTGGCCAAACTAGTAGCGCTTGTTATTCCCGTCCAGTGGTGATTCTCTGATGATCTTGATCATCATATCATAAAATATTTATCAATAGCCTACTCCCCACTCTTTCCCCCTGTGTTGGAAAGATAAGTGGAAAAGTTGGAGAGTAAATCAAATCCTGATGTCATCAATGTCTTCCTTTACGAGATCCTTTCAAGCTCATTAGCATCATCACATTTACGGATTCCCTAAAAGATAAACGATACGAAGCTTGCAAATATCCGCTTGCTTCCTTCAATATGGAAAGGGAAGAGAGAGAGAGAAAAAAATGCAACCGAAAACGATTTTCACTCTAATCCATATTATCATAGTCTGCATTCTCATCCAAATCCAATTAGAGAGAAAACACTAAGGATTTCTTGCATCACATCAGCTGACCTTATTGCACGATAGGGATTCATTTAGGTTAAAATAAACGGTAATTCCATTAAAGCCCAAGAATATCCCATCCACGTCACAAGTATTAGTTGGATTACAGGAATATCCTAACGGGACGTGTCATTTCGAAAATGGGACATTTTATTGAATCCTAAAATCCAATACAAATTTTAATTTGATATAACAGCCATGTCAACATCAATTTCAACAAAAATAAAAATTGCAAAAGATGTCGACCCTTGACATCCTAAAAGACTTTGAGAAAGTCCCTTCCATAAAATCGACATTATCACAAATCTCCATTGTAAACTGGTTGACACTCTTCTATATTTTATTTATGTCTCTAAGAGCATTTACAAGAGAAAAAAAAACTATTTACATGTTCTCCTTGTGCACTTGCAAAGAGAGAGAGAGAGAGAGAGAGAGAAAAGTACAAAAAATGATAAAAATCGATTTCCCATCCATAATCAAAAGGACGAAAGACGGCACGACAGCTCTGGACAGAAAACATATAGGGTTTTTTTGGCAGTGTCGCCGTCATTATCATTTTGTATACCATGTTAACTCTGTTCATTTCAAATTGGGAGAAAGCAAAGCTGGCAGACAGCTCCTGGATAAATATCCTTGTGTTGTCGCAAGTTCCACACGGAATACTAGAGTTGGTCACATGTACACTAATAAAATATACACAACATGGGAGCTCCACTAAATTTCAGACTGACCGATACAATTTTTTTCCTTGTAAGAACTTACTCCAACAAAAAGTTGAGTTGGGTAGTGCTGGCGTGATATGCAAAGCGAGTACGACAGCAAGATATATTATGCTAATGCCCTTTCTTTTCCTTCTTGGCCGATATCACACCGCCAGGAAAAGGGTTACGACATTTTTCCACTCCAATTCCAATAAAGAGCTTGAAACAAATGCCGGGATCTGGGGAACAAAATGGGGTAGCGAGGAGGACAAGCACGTGCACAAAATACATCACATATATATAACACACATGGACAAGTAGACGAGTGTCTTTGGAGACGAGGAAAAAGCTAGTCATTTAGTTAACGAATCTGCATATCATTACTGGTTTCACTGAAGGGAAACGTGCTCCACAAGAGAAACGGGAAATTACCGATTGATTCAGAACCGAACTCTGTCTTTTGCCAAGCTATCCTCCAGGAAAATTTATTATGCGTGCTATGTCTCCATCCTTTTCTCATCAATTTTTTTTCTTTTCTGGACAAAGGAAAGGATGGCATGTTACAAGAGATGGGAGTCTGGTATGCCGTGATCAATCTGGATGAAATCAATTTCCAAGAGAAAAAATATAGGTGGACTTTCTCCCAAGTTAATAAAGTTGAGCAAGGTCGATGCCGAGAGACACTAGACTAATCAACCTTTCCTTGCAATTTTTTTCCACGGCAGGAGAAAAAAAATTATGAGGAAAACATGGAAAAATACAAGGGGCTAGTATCACCCCGCCATTTTTCTTCTCTCTTTAGAAATGAAAGTGAAGGAATGCACTTGCCGTAGGAAATATACTCTCTCTTTTTTCGTGTTCTCACAATGAAAGCACGTTCTGCAACACGGGTTTTGTGTAACGAACCGAAATTGCGACTTTGACGCATTCCTAGAAATAATAATAAACGTGTTCAGAGAGGACTGGATAGCATGTATTGTTTGGAGTCTCTTGAGAATATGCATTCTGTATTACGTCTTTCCCCCTCTTGAGTTTCTAAGAGAAATGCTCTTTTTAGCTAACGAATAAGTACTTTCTACAGCACACCAGGATATTACAAGAAAATTGGGAAACAGAGCAAATGTCGCAAATGACATGTTAAGGTAACACTTACCGCGTAACAGGGCATCAAAAGAAAAAGCAATGTTCAAGGATTTATCATTGATAACGAGAATGACAACGTTGTCTTGCTTGTAATTTTCTCTTTTGTTGAATTATTATTTTTTTAAACTCAAAGAGAAAGTATTGTTTGTTCTTTGTTCTGTTTGTAAAGAAGGAGGGGGAAGTTGATTCAAAATATATTCAAAGGGATATACAAATAGCTATAAAAATCCTTATGTATTTTACCAATCCACTTTTTCTATCCTTCAAATATTTGAAAACGAATTTTATTTTCCTCGAGGAAATCCACGTTTGTCAAGAAAAGGGGAAGAAAGCCTAGAGAAACTTTTCTCTTTTCTGGAAATCCTTGCTTGAGTGAATCTTTGCATTAGATTCTTGACAAACACTAGATTATGGAAGAGCTCGAGGGGAGAAAAGATTCCTATTTTTATTGATTATTCGTGCGGGGAGTCTGACTCTATATTTTCTTTCTCTCCGTAGAATAGAAATAATATCTAGACGAAATGCATATTCAGATATTTGGATTTATTTTGACTGGGATGGGATCAAGAATAAAAAAGTGGCAAAATAATAATAAAAATGTTCAAGTACTCAACAACACAAAAGGATTTTCCCAGCTCGGCTATTCACTCCACATCCTTGGAAGAGTTCTCTTTCCAAAAAATATGGAAAGAGCACTTGTGCCATTTTTGAAGGGGACCCCTCAACGGAGAAGGAAATGCAATAGGGGAATGTGAAAAGGACGAGGACGACGAGGACTCCATTTCGACCAAAGGAAAACGTTGCAAGTTCTCTTGGATATTTGATATCTGATGAGGAGGATGACAGAAGCGAACCTATTTTGTGAGATTTGATACATATAAATATCCTTGTATTTCTTTGAGATGGGATTCTTTCAAAAACACTCGAAAAAGAGAAAGATGAATTTCCCTCACGAAAATCCTTACATGTGCTGAAAGGTGAGGTGGAATACAAGTGGTAAATCTGAGAACAGCCTAGACCTGGAAAAAGTATATGTGCCTAGTACGTGTGGAGAAAGCTGAGTGTGAAAGAAAGGAGAAATAAAATGAAATCCTCACATTTACATGATTTCTTCTCTGGAAAAAGTAAAAGTATCCGAGTACCGTAGTTTTTAGTCTGACGGAAACCCTTTTTCTTTCGATTTCCCTCTCCTTTTTTCATTGATTTGATTTGAGATGATTGTGTGAAAAAGAGAAAATTAGGTTTATTTTCAGCGATAACATTGCCAGAGAATAGGAATCTATTTTTGCGACACTGGTTCCCATTAGAAAATGTTATTAGAAAGGAAATTATTTTTCCCTACCTTGTCCCCTCATTTTCCTATCAACTTTGGAGAATATGTTTGCGAAAAGGGAATTTGTATAAAAGTAAGTGGGATTTAGAGCAAGAGCTATTTCCACCGGATTTAATTAAATTAGCAGAGGGTGACGGGAAGACAGAAAGTTTTTATGACGACATCTGCTTCTCTTTCTCTCTTGGTTTATCTGGTGTGCACATTTTCCTATTTTTTCTCTTTATCCCAGAAAGTATGTTTTTTGCAGATGCATAATATTAAATTTGAGGGGAATATTATCCACCCCTTTTTATCACATTCGTCCGAGCAATTACGTCTCAAAGCATAACCAAAAACACTCGTGTTCGGTATTCCCATTCTCTCTCCCGCTTTCGGTATCCAGCAAGTCAAGCGGAAAAATGGACAAAAACTTTCTCTGGATTTTCTCTTGTAGTGTGAAAAGCAACAAATGATGAGTGTAATTTTCCAACAAGCCATATTACATATTTTTGCCAACTGTGCCACTTTTCTAGAATGCTCAGAGTTTAGCTAAAGGAAATGTAAAATATTAGCTTTTCCAAAGAGAGAGAGGGCAATTCTAATTTGCTCGTATTTCAAAAGACATTCCATTTTAAAAACTTTGTCTCGCAGCTCTCCGTTGTTATGAGTGGAAGGAGGTAAAATTGTTTTCAGAGAGGCGGCTCACTCCCACAATAGAAACTAGTGAAAGGACTTTTTAGGGTTGTAACACACATTTATAATGAATTACCTTAGCAAGAGCCATCAGAGGGCGTGGTTGTTATTCGAAAAAGAAAATAAAAAAGGGACGATCCATCCTAGAAAATCAGTCGAGAGCTGGGCAACCACACCCTTCAAGTGAAATTCAATTATTTTATCAACGCAACCCACCACAGTGTAACCAACCTTGGAGAGTGAAAACAATTTCATGCATTTAGGAATGGGCAGGGCGCGACAGCTGTTTCAGATATTAGATCGAGTGTCAGGACGTCAGGGAGTAGGTTTTATTGGATAATATTTTCGAGGGTTGTTTTTTTTGGAAGCAGCAGCGGTACGATCACACAGTGGGAAACACACGAACTGTTTTTTTAGCAGAGGTGAAGGTGGCACACAGAAGGGGATGAACGATGACGCCAAGTTTTTTTTAGGGGTGACACATACAGGAAGGTATTTTTTAGAGGTGGCCGACTCGAGAGATGACGGTTGGCTGTAAAGCGGAGAAAAAACTAGAGTACAAAGCTTACGTTATTCACCAATTGGTCAGTGGAAGTGGAAATAAATTTCGGAAATTTAAAAAAAATCAAATATCCGCTCTCAACAAGATTGCAGCTCAGTTTATAAATATTTATACATAAAAAAACCCTCACCAACAATGGTTCCAATCCCAACATCATCCTTAGATATGAATACTCCGATGACACTAGTAAAGAGCTCAGGTGCAGAGCCCCCTGCAGCCATGAATGTCGCTCCGGCTACGTCATCCTGTCAAAAAATAAATAAAAGGTGTGTTCATTATATTTTCATCCTCGTTGATAAATCACACACTTCTCTCACTCCATTCCTAACACACCCCATCCTCTCGTAAAAGGCACAACTTAGCATGTCACCAGTAATCCTATTTCAGAGAGCTATTGCATCTCAAATTAAAGCTAGCTTGTCGTAACACTCCATCAGAGTATTTCTCTTCCAATTAATCCAATTAGAAGGAACACAAGTGCAATGCTACTGGGATCACTACCATTTTTTTTACAAGTAAAAGCCCACTTGAGACTCTGGGAAATATGCACTCCACCGGAAAACACCTGTCCTTGTCATGTTCCATATAAAAAACAATATTCCCAATGCTCCCTTTTTGGTGTGCTCACCAAAGTGGAAAATAAAATGTGAGTGAAGTATCCAACTTTCCCTTGAGAACTGTATATACATTCATACTTGATTAGCCAGCTCATACACAAGGTTCATTTAATTACACCAACTTTTTTCCCCAACTCTGCTCTTCTCTGTCGATGACGAAGGGAAAGGAATAATCCTCAAAGAAAAAAATATCCCACTTCATTTTACGTGGTGGGGTGAAAGTAGAACAGACATTCATACATTATCAAGTTGAGTTGAGAGTGTCCAACTTGTAAGAGGATCATCGTTGAGAGAGGGGAAAACAACAAAGTTTCTTTTTTTTGTTAATTAGCTTCAGAAAAATCGACTTGACCAAGACTTCTCAAGAGAAAGTTTTTTTTTGTAAAAGGATGAGATTGAAGAGGAGGATGGATGGGTGAAAAAGAAGAAAAGTGTTTGCTCCATACGAAAAAGAGAAAAAAGTGGGTACATCACATGATTTCTTCATGAGTCCAAATAACAACCAAAATCACAGAGAGAAAACTCCAACACACGTACATCTCCACAACTCTCCCATTGAAACAACAAAGAGGGCAGATACGAGCCTAGTGTTTTTTTTGGAAGAGAGAATTTTCCCCAAAAAATTGACTCTTCTCATCTCATCTCTCTTGGAAGAGTGAATCCTTTCCTTGTGGTGTATTTTAGAGAAGATATTTTGTGAGTGTGTGTGTGCTCAAACTTGCTCTTACTTTTCATTCACGCACACATGCACACATTATACCTGTGTTTAGCATGAATAACGCAAGAGATGGAGAGACTTGATGAGGGAGTTTTTTTTGTTTGCTCTCCCTTTCCACGCCGTCTTTGCAGACTACTTGAAAAAAAACGTTGACAAGGTTTGAAAGATAGAGTGGGGGGGGGAATAGGAAAGAAAATACGGTGGAATAGGAGAGAAAAAAACAGAGCAAGTTTTACACGTAGAATAAAATGCATACACATTTATCTCGCCGATTTTCCATTTTGTCCTATTTCAAGACTCTCATGTGGGATTTATAAGGAGAAAGCATCAAGCAAATTTTCTCGGTATAACCAGGAGGAAATTGGAATTACTCATAATTTTCCTCTTTTCACCTTTCCTCAAATGTATGGACTTTCTCTCGCTGCAAGGGAAAAAGTGGGACGGGAAGTAGGGTAATATCTTGCATGAGTGTGCACAACAGAGAAAAACGTCGTCATCATATTATTCCCCTCTATTACTTTTACAGCCATGGGTGGTAGGCGAAATTGAAAAAGGTCGCGTCATTTTTCTCTCTCTATTTCTTGCATATTAGGCGGCTGGTATATGTCACAAGAAGAGTTTCCAAATAAAAAGAAGGTAAAACGCTTGTGCTAAGGCGTGCGTAATAGTCCGTTGAAAATGGAAACGAGCAAGAAATAAGGACGGTAGAATGCGTCAGGGGAGCTTCCATGTTGCAGTATTATTTTGGAGAATTACGAGTTACATATATCTTGTAGCAGGTGGTGCACATCTCAGACAAGAGCTCTATTGGAGGTCTCTTTAAAAACTACACATGTCCACATGTTTTTATCGCCACTTTCTCTTTCGCCAAACAGCTCTTCCAAATTTCAGCCCCATTTCCACCAAAAGGGAAAACAAAAATTAGAGCGACAATCCCTGTTTTTCTTTAGAATTTAATTTAAGCCTGATGAGAAATCCCACTTCCTGATTCCACTAATGAGAGAAAAGGCGGAAGTGAAAGTAAGAAATGGGAATAAAATTAGATGATAAGCCATTGTCAAATAAGAAGCCACACGCTCCGACTTTTATATTAGCAGTGTTCTGTCTCCCCTGCTGCGAAAAGACCGCATGTGTAGACTATAACACTCAAACGGGATTTTAAGAATAAGAAACCAGGTGTGCTGTCGCATTTAGGAAAATATCCTTTTTATGAGAGAGACATGTGCCAATTAAATTTTACGAGTATGGACATGACCCTGGCTTGGTGAATGAGTAAACTACGATGGCGTAATGTAAATATACGTCAGGCTATAAGTGACTCTCGCAATTGTGTTGAAATCCAGGAATATTTACGAACTTGTAATGCATGTAAAGTGCACATGACGTCAGCGAAAATAATTATTGAGCGAATGTGAACCTATGTAGTAATTTAGAAACCATATTTAGTTGTTTGCGTGCTTGAGCAGCCCCAACCATATCTTTGTTTGTCGTCCTCTCAAAAAAAAAAGGGTATAGAGGAAAACAATATTGTAAATCACCTTATGATTTGTAGTTTGACGAGGCTATACATAGGAAAGGTGGTGGAGTGGTAGAGTGCCAACAAAAAAGTGAAGGACGCCTATTTTCTCTTGCTTAAAGTGGACTTTCTTTTTTACTAGATTTTCTTTTCTTATTTTCCCTACTTCAAAGGTGACCAAAGTAAATAAGTCGACGTGTAATATGACATTATTATTGTTCCTTTTGAGCTCTAACATGTCCGAAAGCTAACGAAAACCACTCCATGTGTCCGAAGATAAGCTGCAGAAAAATATGCAACCCTATATATTTTTTAGGCACTTTCTGCAACCAAGAAAGTAACAAGACAAAAGGTCACTACCTAGTGGAGAAAACCACAGAGGGAAAGTGGAATGCATTACGCAAAAAAACTCTTTTTGATTGACTGGTAGAGTGAGAGGTTGAGAAAATGACTGAATATTAATGCAAGAGTGAAGGATATGTGTCAAGTGGGATTGTGTGGGGATCAATCAATGCCGAAAAACGTTGGACATGAGCAGAAAATAAAAGTATGGTGTCTGCAGAGGATTTTGCAGTTGGTCATCATCATTCCAAGTCGTATGGAGGGATACGCGAAAAGAAGAAGAATTATTATATGCATGGAAAATGGAGAAAAGTCGTTTCCCCTCTGTTATTACTCCCCATGATATCATTTTAGGTCAATGGGACAAGTTTAGTGGAGCGGAACGCTTTTGCCATGCACTTCTCTTTATTGCTTCCCTCTCAATACACATGCCTTTTTTCTCTCTAACGGCCTTCATCCACTAATGGAGGAATGGCTGGTGAAATAGTGCCCTTTACGATGTCTACTACGATCCATTATTCATCCCTCATAAATCAATACTCATCCTTGGGAGTAGAAGCTCATAAAATTTTTGCGAGATTATGCAAGTGAGAACAAAAAATCTGGGTTATAGATGATGGTGGTGGCAACATTTGAGGATTTTTATCTGACATTTAAAACAAAAGTCTATTTGAACCGTCTCACCTGGATCCCGAGAAATTCGATGATGACGTCGAGGGAAGGAACGAAAAATTCATCGCATACGATAGCCAACGCGACGAACATGTAGATGACTCCTAAAATGTAGAAAATGACAGCACCCTGGCGTCGCTGTTCGAGAGTGAACAAGTCGGGTGGGAAGAGCTTTCCGTCTTCTTCTGCAGGGGCTGCTGTTCCTTCTTCCTCCTTTTTCTCTGTTGCAGGACTCGGCTGCACATCAACCTCTTGACCACCGTCATTTCCCTGACGGGCAAAGTACACCGGAAGTTCAATGTCTTCAGAGGCTGGTGCATGCTGTTGTGTGCGGTAATGATGCTGATGGGAAGGAAGATAGTGGCTGCCACCGTAATTTGAATCACTGCCACTGAAAAAGTCCTCACTTTCCTTGTGGGCTTTCTTTTTGTGGTTGCTAATTACACTACTGCGACCACCTCGGTGGCTTCTCTGTCCCTCTTCGAGATTTAATTCTCCAACCCCTCCACGGTAATCGTCGTTGTTGAAGGTGTGCCTGTGGGATAACATTCCTCCCCCACCAGTTCCACCCCCACCTCTATCCCCATAGTAGAGATGATCTGGGTGTCTCAACCGGACAACTTCGGAGGAACAGTGTTGAGCAGAGAAAAAGTACAAGAGGAGGAGAGGGAATCCCAAGTGAAACATTAATTTCCGATACTCCAGCCTGGAAATCTTGGAAGCGCGGGAGGAGCTCTCTTGATTACCCCTCTTACTCGTCATCCTCATCCCTCTTTCATTCCTCTCTTGGATACTGTTTCTTGCGAAATAGCCACCTCCACAAAGGGATGCTGTGGTAGTGTATGTTGCTGTGCCTGCAGCAACCGGATCCCTTTCATTTCCAGTTGGCATTTCTGGATCCCACCTCACTTTTTTTACTCTATTTTCATAACAAGTATTATACGTTACCTTTTCTAGGAAAATGCCCTTATAAACTTTCAGAGCGTGTTTCTCGTCATCATTTTTAAGTTGTGGTTCTTGTAGGCGTATTTCCTACTCTTGATATGATCTTTCTCTACTCTAGTCACACTACACCACAGGGAAATCCTTTCATATTTACTCAACCTCTACTTCCACCACGTTCCACGTTAGGATTTATAAAATGACGACTACAAGTCGAGGATATGACCATGGGCCAGCCATTCAATCCTCGGGAAAAAATTAAATGTCTATAGCCTTGCACACATTTCACTTAAAAAGGAAACTCCCAAGTTACAATAATCATTTTACACAACAAAATATCTCTCTCTCAGGCAGCTCTACTTTTTACTCACTTCAAATCCCTTTTCACATTTTCAGGATATTTTATTCCTCTGACGTGCTCTTCAATTCATCTGTGCATGAGGAGTTGTGCAGCAAAGAAAAAGTTTACAAAAGTGGAAGACCTGTTCCAAACGAGAAAAAAATATATATCCGGATTACTGTTTGTACAAGTTTAAGTATTTTTCTCTCTTGCTTTTCATGTAAGGTAGAAGGACGGGGGAAATGGTGAAATGTAATAAGCAGTGTGTGTGCGGTACTGGATGGAGAAAGAATTCCAACGATGAATTAGATTTTTTTGTCGGTAAGGAGCTCACAAGGATGTTTTTCGCTCCTCAGGGATTATATTTATTAGTATTCCACTGACACTTTTCCCACTGTATCGAGATACACTTTGTGTGCTTCTCTTTCACTCTCTATCATCATCATCCTCTTGACTGCCACAGTGTTTTGGAGGTTGCTCGGATATCAAAACACTTTTTTATATTTCAAACCAGACTTCCCCAACCACCATAGGTGATCATTTTGAATGCAGACGTTTCTCCTTCGCTGGAGTATTTAATGGGTATAGAGTTGATTAAAGAGAGGAACGGGTTTAAAACCCGTTTTCTTCTGGAGAAGCGACGAACGTCAGGAACTTCGAGCTAGCTTCTAATATTCCTATAATCATGCTTTCGCTAATGGAACATAGTTCCACTGAAAAGTCATGACGTCAGTGGGAATCGTAAAGTTGTAGGTTTTCCACTAATATTACAGTCTTTTTCTTTTAAAGTCATAAAGTGGCTAGTAGCTGAGTGAGCCACGAGAGGATATGATTATTACGACTGTAAAGGGAACAGCTTGACGGAGACATGTCCTGGGTTAACGTGAGATTTTTGCAAATGTCTGGACTCGCAGAGGAAAATTGTATGTAATTTGCTGACTCAGATGATTATCGTGCTTTTCAACCCTGGAAATAAAGTTGTTGACTTTTGAGTTTCTGCGCCAAATACACAGTGATTATCTGACTCCAACAAAATAATGTTAGATATTTTGGGTTTGAGTGATAAGCAACCGTGTCACTAGCACTAATGAAAACATAGAAAGAAAACACTAAAAAAAGATTGGGATAAGATTAAATTGGATAAGCAGGTGAAATAGACAAAACAAAAGTTCACAACTCTGGGGAAAGACTATCCAGAGATTTGGAAAGGATTGCCTATAAGGAGTTACGGTTTTTTTTTACAAAAAGGGAAAACTAAGCGAGAACGGGAGAGTAAAACCGGAGAGAAAAGTGTGGTTGGCAGCAGAGGCGTGCTCAGAGAAGAAGAGAAAGAGCATCACTCTCTGGCTGGATGTTTAGATGTGACCTGGGTGCCGGAGGAAAGTCGACTGTGTTTGGGAAAGTGAGCCGGGCCCGTTTCTATGCAACTCTTTCCTTTGGAATACTGTGTTAGTGAAAAAGAGCGAGAGAGCAGAGCACACACACATACACACACTCAACTCAATCCACTCTGCACATTGCTCCACACAGCGATAACTCCAGAGAAGACTTAGCTTCTCTCTCTATAGAGGTGGCACGTTCCAAACAGAGGACTACAGTTTTCCTCCACGTAACGTCTTCATACATGACTAATGCCTAGCATTTCCCACTACATAGTCGCATACTCTTTTGGCAACGGAATAGAGGAAAAAACGGGCGGTTGGGAGTTCCCATTTCCCCAATTACAGTAGGAGCTGGAACTGGATGGAGTGGAATAACAAGGGTGATGCTTTCGTCGTCATTATGACGCGACGTTGTGTGCCTGGAGAAAAAGGAAGAAGAAGAAGAAAAAAATCGTATATTGTGAGCAAGAGTACCATTGAATGGATTCGCTTAAAACCATCATAACCATCCCTTTCGGCATAACAGGAACAAAGGAAACATTGGCTCCAGTGTTATGTACTCCCTTTCACGACATGCGATAATACGGATAGAAGCGGATTCTAGATTTTATGTTGACCATACCATAATGCACACCACTGCTCAACACTTTGGTATCGTTGTGTGGCATGACTATCGCGTCCTTTTTGTCCTATGAAGTGATTCAAGAGCACAAAATAAACCATTATGGCTTTACTCTAATAAATATGTACATTCAATGAAAAGTGTCATTTGTACATAAATGCATGCGGCAATTCCGCCAGACTGTTAAAACAACTATAATTTTAATCTTTTATAAGATGTCATTTTGTTACTACTGGAACCACTGAGCAACACTACCCGGATATCGTTTCACATATACGTTGTACGTGAAATATTTATTACAGGGGTATAAACGATCAATCAAAAGAAAACTGCAGGCCCTTTAAATTATTTAACATACCTTTTTTTGATTGTTATTTTATTGCGGTGCGGAAAATAAATCCTTTGCTGTAACATCGTAAATGGATTAATTATGAATAACCAACACTTGACACTTATTCCTAAACTCACAACAATTAAATATTAAATACACCAAATCCACATTTTTGCTACTGTCATTATTGACACCATTCTACAACAAATTTCCCGTCATGTCTGGCTTTGGGACGTTAAAAGTGTTGACATATTCCAACCAGAGACCTGTCATTCATCTTCATCAAGGATAAATATAGAAGTCTGACTGGACCACAAAATAAAATGACCCAAATAAAAATTTTACGTCATTGCATGTGTAGGATTCACGTGCGATTAAACCTTTTATATTAACATGCATTACTTATGTACATAAATCTATTTTCTATTAATTGCATTTGCATGATGCAGCACAAATGCATCGTAAAAGCGTATGCCTTTTCTCCACGAGGAAAACTGGATTACAAGGAAAAAAGGATTTTGCATGAAACCAACAACGCAATGTCGTGTGTGTGGTCATTTTTCCCAAAGTTGGTAAGGCTTTCTGGTTTACATGCATGGAGCATCAAGCTGCTCATGGAAGCCGCGAAGGTCGTTCAAATGGTAAACTTCGCTTTCTATTGACAAACAAAATAGGGGTTTTCCGGTGGCAATGGAATTTTTCTTGGAAACTAATTTACATCTCCTCCACATCACATGCAACCCTAAGTTTAATGCAGATCAGGTTACTTCCGCAAAAAATGGAGCAAGGGCAGGAAGGCTTCTCTGCTCCATCGACATCTGCTTCGGCATGTAAGTATGTGTGCGACGAATGTTGTAAAATATTTGCAAATGAGACTTACCTCAAGAAACACAAAAAGTCGGTTCACTCGGTGGTTCAGGAGGAACATCAAAAATGTCCAAATTGTGATTTGGTTTTTAAAAGTTTGAAGGCTTTTTGGCAGCATGTGGTTCTTGTTCATGAGAAAAATAACATTCCAGACCCAATCATCAGTACTGAAAGCCGTGAGTTGAATGTTCCGGAAAGTTCGAGTATCGTACAGGATTCGGTCGTGGTTAGTGGTTAAAATCGACTTTGATAATCAGTTAACCATTTTAAAAGTATCTAATTTACTCTAATCAAAGAAATGCCAATTTTCTTGATTTTAAGGATTCCGTACTTTCCAACTTAAAACCCGAACCCATCGATCTGACTTGTGACGAGTGTGAAAAGACGTTTGTCGATCTTAATTCCTTAAGTCGCCACATTCGAAGAGTTCATGTAAAGGAAGACAAACTTTTAAAGTGTCCGAAATGCGGCAAGAATTACAAAACAAATGGTCATCTTAAACAGCATTTGCAGGAAGTTCACAGTGTAAGAAAGAAATACTCAACTCAACTCAATTAAGCAATTCGTAATTTGTGCTGGTTCGTTATTGGTTAGATTCTACGTTTATTTTAGGATAATGTATACCCCTGCGACATGTGCAGCATTACATTGTCATCAGAGGGAGGCTTATACAGACATAAAAAGAATGTCCATGGGATTAAAACAGGTCCAACGCCTAATGGAACACCTCCAATTCAATGTCAATACTGTCCATCGGTTTTATATACTGGTTACATTGCTCACGTGCAAGAAGAGCACAGTGAACATTTTGAAGAATTCGTTAGTAAAAAAGAAGCTAGCCTATTGTTGCTATAATATTTAATTCTTAATTATTATTTTAATGAATTTGTCATTTGTGATTTACTCAAAATCAGATGAAATCCCGCAACAAGAAACCAGGCACCAAGACGCCCTGTCAAATTTGTGGAAAGAGCTACTACGACAAAAGTAGTTTAAGACGACATGTTCGTCGGGAGCACACTCATCCTGAAAAGAAAATTTGCTGCCCACACTGTGGAAAAATGTTTAAAGAGCGGAAAGACTTGGCGAGACATTTAACAGTTCATAAAGTACGGGACAAATGTAACCAATTGTTAGTGGCGATTTATAACCTTCATATCACACTAATTTGAATATCCTTGTTCAGAATTCCATGTTGGAACCGCACGTGAAGGCAATGCTGAGGACAGTATTTGGAACAGTGTGTAACTCTAGTATGACCTGTAGCATATGCTCTACTGAAGTACAGTCGTCGTTGGAAGCTAGACTTCATCTTTACATAAAACACCCTGAAAAATTTAGTGAGCTGATAACACACAAAGTGGTAAGGTAGCGTCAACTTTTGGTGTTCTTTTAGATATTGTCTAAATGGTCAGCGTGAATATCATCTTCAACTTCCTTCTTGATTTATAATAGGCAATAGATGGTTTGCCATGTACGACGTGTAATGAGCGATTTGAATCACGAGATGAGATGGTTGCCCACATTCAAAGCGAGCACCCCGAACGCGAAATCCCTACCTGTACAATTTGTGGACACAAGGAGATGAAGGAACGAGATTTGAACTCGCACTACAAGCAGTGGCATCCTCAGGTTTATTTTTACAGGAACTTTAAAAAAATAACCTACATGAGTATTATTCTAACAATTATAATTACTTTGAACGTTACAGGAAAGCAGACACACCTGTAATGTTTGTAAAATGTCATTTAATCAACGGAGAGACCTGGAGTTTCACACGAAGCGAGAACATTCAGCAGAAGCTGGGCAATGCCCGTATTGTCCCGAGAAGCATATGCGGGTAAAAATGCATGTGACAAAAAAACATCCAGAGAAAGCCGCAGAATATAAAAAAATGTGGAACGTGAGTGATCCTTTCTCACTGTTTGAATAAGATCAGCTAATCGTATTTTGCAATATTGAAATTAATGTTTTTCTATGTATTAAAATCCCTAGGACGCTATCAAAGAAGAGTGTGAAGCTCGTAAGAAATTCAATCAATATTTAGAGCAAGGCACTCAAAAACGCGGTAGAAAGAGAAGAGTAATAAAAACAGAGATTGAAGATGACGAAGATGACGATGGTACTTATTATGTCGAAATATCTGGAGACGAATCCAACAAGAAAGAGAGCGATAAAACAACAACCAAGTCAAGTATTGCTCAACAGTCGAAGAAGCATGATCTAAATTATAAAATTGAAAAAGTGGAGACACATGCCATTCAGATTCATCGTATTCCACCACAACCAGACCCTGAACCTGAAGAACCTTCACCTCAGGCGAGTTTAACTTCGAAGATCATCTCACAAGACCCATTATCTTTGGATGGGCTACAAAATCCTGATAATGACGGTATAGAAATCGACTTAAAACCCAATCTCGTTGAGTTAAGAATTTCCCTAAATCTACCAGAAGTACAGGATGAGGATTGCCATCTAAGCGAATCTAATGTTGAAGAAAACAGTCCCACAAGCTTATGTCCGAAGAAAGCAGTGATTAAACTGAGACGACTAACTGAAGCCGAGATTGCGCAATGGCAATCTCCAAATTCTGTTTCAGCCCCAGCAGCAAAACCTCAACTAGTTCCTAGAAAACGACGGAAACGACGTCGATAATGATGGATATTATTTACGAAAATAAATGCTCTCGCTAAAACTAAAAGGAAGATTTAAACTGTCCAGAAAGCCTTTTTATTACAAAAAACGTTCATCCGTCAAGCACACATATGTTTAATTAAACTCAAACATAACACCTTCCATTCAAGGTTGTAATTTTTACAAATAAATAATTTTTTACATCTAAAAATATAAAAATCTAGTCTCCTTTGTTTTTTCTTATATTTGCTAACTTTCGTGTTTTTTTTTAAAAAAATGGCGATTTATGAAGGATACCATCTCCTCAATAAAAAAATGTTTATTGGAAGTTAAATATTTTGCTTTTGTGACTCGCTCATCTTCGTGTATCATATTCACTCTCGTGATGGGAGTAGTACGGCATTGATCCATAAACTGAAGATTGTTGTTGCTGGTGAAGTTGATGTTGTCTCGCGGCAGCTGTGGCGGAAGCGGCGTATGAGCTATAAGTTGGATTTGCATTGTACAAACTGCTTGGCGGACCCATAGCCATCATTGCACTTGCAGGATATGTGGACAAACTGGCATTACCACTTTGTCCAGTCAAACTTGGGTGAACTGCATAAATGCTTCCTCCACCTCCGGCTGCAATTGCAGGGCTAAGGGTGGCGTATTTGGCGTGGTGCATGGCGTGATGTGCTGGCATATATTTAGAGTTGCTACGGAGTGTCGCATAGTTGCCTGCGTGCATCATTAAAGTGTGAGGTTCCGCTTTATGGGGGCAGGTGCATTTTGCTCCACCCGGTCCAACGCTGACCACACTCGGAGCCATTTGAGGATACCCATTGGAAGCTAAGGTTGGTCCCATATCGGAAGCTGAAGAGTTGGTCAGTTTGACGAAACAAACGATGATAATGACAAAAATTACAATGAGCACGATGACCCCACCCACTATTCCGAAGATGAGACTATCCATGTTGTTGATTTCTTGTGGCTTTGTTTTCGATACAGCATTGTCTCCTACAACTCTGGGCTTATCAGCTTTTTTGTTGTTCGGTCGACCAGTTGAGGGACCACCTGGAGCAAGAGACCAAATAATGTCGTCTTGTGTGGTCGTCGTAGTGCTCACAGTAGAGGGTACGGGAGGAGATGTGGTGCTAAGGCCAGATTCACAAATTAACTCATCCAGTCGAAGATCTAGAACACTGTGACCTTCCAAAGTCTTTGGACCTGCGCAAATCACGTTGCTTTCCACATTCTTTAAGTACTTGACGAGGTTGACAGCGTTGCAGTCGCAAATTGGAGACAACCCTTGGAGCTTAATATTTTGTGTGAGGAAGGGCGGACTGAGGTTGGTAATTTTCGAATCTCTCACATCCAGCACGATATTACTTGACATTGGAACAGGGACTAGGATGGAAGGAAGCATTGACAAGGAGGTGTTTACCAATGATATCATCACATTTGGTGACGTTAACCCGGCAAAGGTTCCTGTTGAAATTGCTCGTACTCGGCGACCCCTCAAGCCAATTCGCTTCACTCTGGCATTCAATCCAGGATGAATTTGGTCAGCAATTTGGTAGTCCTTCACTTCAAAGTCGAAATTTTCAAGGTAGCGCAACTGTCCCAAAAGTCCACGAATGTCGAGATAACCCAATTTAGGCAAATTGTACAATTCCAGGGTTTTCAAATGTTTCAAGTTTAGAGCAGTCTTTTCCACTTTCATAACATTTTCCAAGTCGTTCAACTTCAAACCTTGGAGACCCAAGGGGAAAGTGTGAACTCCAGAAATGATATTCATGAAGTTGTTTGACAAATCTAGATTGTGCAAACTTGGAGGGAAGGATGACTCCAAAGTGTAAAATTGATTATGAGACAAATCTAAATTTTCCAAAAGAGTGGTTCGCTGGAACACAGACTCTTCGAAATTCCGGATTTGATTATTGGACAAGTTGAAATGTCTCAAGAAGGGCATCTCCAACACTGGAATCGTTTTCACAGAACAATTCGCCAAATTCAAACTTCGAACTGTTTTCGGCTCACTCAAAATGTTTTTGAGGGAGAGTTCACTCAAAGGATTGTAACTTAAATCGAGTCGCTTAACGTTCACTAAAATATTTAGATTTTGAGGGACCTCCGTAACCCGATTCTCTGCCATTTCCAAATTCTCCAAGTAAAAGTATTGTCGCTGAAGGGCTTCGTGAGGGATTGAAGAGAATGCGTTTTTGCTAATACTCAGCCGGTGCAGCTTCTGGACATGGTTCCGATCAAAAATCGTCGGGGGCAGACTGGACATGTAATTGTTCGATAAGTCTAGCTCCAGTCGTATAATACCCTGCAAGAACAAATCATTTTTATATTTATTAGCATTGTTAATATATTTACTGCGAACGCAATATCAAATCTATTAATGATTTATATAATTAATCATCTCACGTGAAACACATTGGCGTCCAAGTTTTCCAACTTGTTCCCAGCAAAATTGACAATTTGTAGTTGCGTCGAGTTGAGGAACGCATTTTGAATGACAAACTCGATAAGATTCGAACTGAGGTCGAGTTCCCTCAAATGAGGGAAATTTGAAAAGTTCATTTCATTCAAATTTTTTATTTGATTTTTGGCCAACCCCACAAACCTAAGTTGTTTGCACGGCTTGATAAACTCGGTTGGAAAGAGGGTGAACCGATTGTCATTCAAGTTGAGGTTCCACAGTTGTCCAAAGCTTTCAAAGCTATTCGGGTATGCGTAGGAGATGTGGTTGTGGCTCAAGTCTAAAGTCTTCAAGCGGTCAAATGATCCGACAAAACCTTTAAAGGAGTTCATCCTGTTATATCGAAGGTTGATGTTGATAAGATTACTTGTGTTGAAAAATGTGTCCGGCTTCATATTCGAGATTTGGTTGTGACTCAAGTCGAGCTTGGTCAAACTGATCATATTCTCAATCACGCCGATTTCCTTCAAAAGATTTTTGGAAAAGTTGAGCGTTTCAATGCCATACATGTTCCCAAACTTGGGCAAATATTCCAACCGATTTCCAGCCAAATCCAGAGTTTCCACGTTGTCTAGTCCGTCAAAGGAGTTTGTGAAAAAACTGGAAATCATGTTAAATCCAAGATTCAACTCGCGAAGACTTCCTAACAAGACGAAATTGTGTTGGAGAAGGGTAGACACTTGGTTATGGTCTAATTTCAGAATTTCCAAAGCTGGTAGCTGAAACCGAGGGATTTGCCTAATGTTGTTGAATCCAATGTCCAATTCTTGAATAGTGGTGGGGAGAAGAACTTCGTCTAAACTTTCAATCAAATTCCCTCTCAAGCTCAGTTGAGAGAGGTATGGAAATTTGGTAAATGTTTCAGAGGGAATGTCACGAATTAAATTGTGGGAAATGCTCAGCTTCGTCAAATTCTGATTTTTCATTGGAGTCAAAGCGGATATCCTGTTGTAGTCTAAAGTCAGCGATTGGAGGGAGGTAATATTTTCCACAGCGAGACTGGGAAACGTCAGCAAGTTATTGTCAATCAGGTTTAGAGAGATGAGCGTTGTTAATCCTTCAAATGTGCTGGAAGAAATCTGAAGAATCAAAAGTTGCAATTTAAAATTTAATTTATTTGAAGTCAAAAGAGGGAATATGGAGTTTGAGTTAAGTTACCGTTCTCAACTGGTTGACCCCCAAGTTGAGCTCCTTCAAGTGACTCATCCCTGCAAAGAAATCCTTTGGGATTTCGCTTAACCTATTTCGACTCAAGTCCAAAACTTCGAGGCTCGTTAGCGATTTGAGATTTGTCATATCCAAATTTTGGAGTAAGTTTCCAGACACTTTAAGCACTCGAAGGGTTGAAAGGATTTTCAGCGACGTAACGGGGATTTGGGTGAGAAAGTTGTAAGACAAGTCCAACTCTTCGATGGTTTCCAAACCTTCATTGCAGTTAATTTTATGTGTTAAACCCGAGTCAGTTTCATTTTTGCTTATATTTTATATCACAAACTTACCATTAAGAGAATCACTGTTGAGCCGTTGAAGTCTGTTCATAGATAAATCCAAGTACTTCAAGTTTGACAATCCTCGGAAAGACCCACCGAGGACTTGCGATAACTCGTTGTTACTCATATTGAGGAAAATTAAAGTTGGAGCATTTTGAAAGTCGTCGGCCTTCAACTCATCTAAAATAACATTTGGTAAATTAGTAAAAATATGAAAATGTATTTTTTTAAAACATTTTTTAAAGAGTAGCGCACTTATTGAGTTAACACTCAAGTCCAAAATTTTCAAGGAATTCGGTCCCTTTAAAGATGTGGAGGGCACTGACTTGAGCTCATTATCATCCAGATAAAACTCCTAAAATTATTTAATAATTGGTAAATATTATAAACCAATCTACACGTGAACATGTGAGTCTGATAATATGGATCTATTCGGTGCTCACTTCAAGACTTAAACATCCATCTAAAATGCCGCCGTCGACATGTGACAATAAGTTATTTCCCAAAGCCAAAACTTTGAGTCGAGGAAGGCGCTTGAACTCATTTGTACTGAAAATTGGGTTGAGCTGATCTCCTAACAGGTTATTACTTAAGTCTAAAATCTCCAAAGATTCGGAGAGCCCTTCCAGAGACTTTTCTGTTAACCGGCGCAACCAGTTATTGCTCAGGTCCAGGGTTCGCAATGGAACTCCGCTGGCAAGCACCGCCTACAATTTTGTAAGTGAAAGTAAAATTATTTGAATTGTAATGAGGATAATGGGATTTTATCAAAATCTATCCATTATAACCTGAGGGGGGATATTCTGGTATTTGACAAATCTCTGTGAAAAGTAAGACACCGGTTGACGAAAAGGTAGACTTGGAAAGTCTTGGGCGAACACGATATTGTCACAATTTATCCTGAACCCTTCTTCCTCCGCTACAGAGCACATGCAATGAGGCAGTGAAACTGTTTCTTGGAATTCTTTGCAGGAAATCCATTCCTCATCATTTGGCACTTCGACTTCCGATCTCTGCATAAAAACATTATCCAAATGAACAACTTCTCTTTACATTCATGAAACTATTAAAACGAAAGTGACACTCACCACTAAACTAAAAACACGTAGAAAAATTATCGGGGCTAAGTAGACCACCACACCGGGCACTATACGAGGCTTCATCTTCTACAAAAGAAAATATTAAAAAACGTTCACATCAAATACACATCACTTTTCACATTTTTCACGGGGCACTCTGAGACCATCTCAAAAACACAACCTGACTCTCTAATGTCTTCATTTTTTCTCTTAAAACATTATTGTCACATCTCACACTCATTTCCCATTTTTGTCACATCGACTACACCCCAGGTTAAAGACAGTAAGGCAAGACCACCCACATGGAAAAAAACTGAGATACGTAAAAATTTCTAATTGAATCTCGACAGATGTACAAGAGATGTAAAGTTTTCGTTTTCAACGCTTACTCAGGTACATGTCATGTCAGCCTCAGATAAAAAATAAATGATAATGAGCCTGTGGGATCCTCTATCTTTCTTCACAAAGCTAATCAAAGGGAGTGCAGTAGCCCGTGTAAGGAAAAGTGTTATAAACGGACTAGATTAGATTAGATCTACATCGTGGGACAAATATTCCTCTCTTACTCTGATTACTTATATCATTTTATCTTCTTCGACTTGATGAGCTACAACAAGGGTTGTGAAATGTTCCATGTGAAAAATTAACGGAAGTTCAAGAGCACCTCTTGTGGACTTGAAAGCACGATGCTTGCTATGTTATGATGTTATGATAATGCATGCATGAAATGAGTTGCGTGAATATATGTATTTATGCACGAGGAGGATGTAAACTATGCCTAGCTAAACGGATGTATTCGTCATTTATTTTCCTTGGGAATCCAAGAATCAAGTGTGGCCTACTATACGACATCACTACACTCCTTACAGCGTACTACTCCTCGCCTACTTTTAATATTCCATTAGTCCCGATTCATGGGAAACTAGGTGAGCCTTGTTCCTGTCTTCCTTTTCATTTAGCCAATCTCAGTTTTATTTTTCCTCTTCAATCATCCATCCTCGTTCATAACACGAGAGATAAGGGGAAAGGATTTTTCATGCAAATTGAATACCCCTTGAAGAAAACGAGAGATGAGATCTCGTTGAAAATAAAAGTTTACACTTTTCCCATTTTTTTTCCTCTCATGATAAGCTTATCCTGTTTGTTTCCAGGTTGTGTGCACTTGCACTTTATCGATGAATGCACTTTCACCTGGCTTATTTTATCCAGGCAAGTTGGACTATATATTTTAAAGCTTACCTTTGAATTTTAATAATTACTCACACACACTTCACTATATTTCAAGTATTTCACGATTTAGTCACTTATCATAAAATTCTAGCTGACAAAATGGACCACCATTTGGGGCGCCCAAGTGATCATTCATTTTTCCACTGTCCCCGTTAATTATCACATATTTGCCCACATTCCACACTGCCACCACTGCCAACCCCAAAACTGCAAATGGTCATTCAAACAACGTTACAAAAAAGTAAGCCGTGTTGTAGTCTCTCTCTCTCTCTATTCAAGTTGAAAACCAGCTTTTGGCGTCCCCACTCATTCACCAAAAATTTTCATATAATATTCCTCCTTTGTAAATCCCGTCCCTTGTCTCACCACTCAACGATAAAGTATTCCCCACACACAAGAAGAGAGAATATTATAATGTATAAAAAAAATCCAATTCAAAAGCGCAGATTCGCTTAACCATCACACACAGAATAATATTCACACACAACTTTATAATAATAATGATATCCCAGCAGCTGCCTACTTTCCGATTTGCAATGCCTGTTAAAGTCTTCACATCTCGGGTCTAACGTTTCTCAAATCTATTGCCTAACTGTCATGCTCACTCTTGTGCACTGTGCTTCTGTGTGAGTGTGTGCCCACATTTGAAAAAAGTGAGACAAGACAATCCCAAGACTATAGTGAGGAGCTCAGGCTCATCCTCATCATCAACACCATCATCATTTGTAATAATAATCTGAGGCAACAGACCAGCAGGGCTGGGGCATTCTCCTTTCCGCTACTTTACAACAGACGCACTCCCTTCATCTTCAACATGAGGATATTCTTCCTTCACGAAATATACCGCAAACTTGCAGTGTAACGCTATGCTATAACGTATAACAATTCACATTAACCCTTTTTTTATAATATTCGGACATAAAGTCTGCGCGAGTGTTTTTCAAAATGGTAATATCAATATGATGATGATCAGCAGTATTATGGCCACTTGTTTTTTTATTCCTTCTTTCTTGAGCAACTGGTTACGTTCTTTCAATTCTCTCGGTGAGCCACCTCAATATTTTTACTCTGTGTGTATGAATCCGCAAGAGCTTGTAATCAGTTTATAAGACAAGTAGTAAACAATGAGGAAGGAACGGTCAACCAGTAAAACAACTGTATCTGTATAATATGTGTACAGAATGCGTAGATAGTAGTCCTAGTCCAAAATGTGGTGAAGTGAGGGACCGCAGCAACTGCAAAGCAACTCACTATCTGCGAAAATGTTCACTTGTTGTGAAGCAAAAACAACAAACACACAAGGGAACTTTGTATTGTGGCATGTTCAACAATCACCTTCTATCTAGTCATGCACTCGATATGATATTCATTCACTTGCGCGAGAAAACTTGATTTTCTGTAGCACAAAAGTCCACTCGAGAAACAAGGTTATTTATTTGCTATGAATGCCCTTTTTTGCAGATAGCATCTCACCGATGAAGATGAATCCAATAGTTGCTCTCGAGTAGATGGGTAAACGAAAAAGAAAATAAAGCTGTTTTTTCGAGAGAATTGTCTTAAAAATAAAACAGCATTTTGTAAAGGTGAGAGGATAATGATTAATGGCCGTGGAGCGGAAGGAGTTGGGATGATTGAGATTTTACTAAGGATTATAAATATATCCTATGGCGTGCGCCTTTCTTTGCACAGCCAAGTGTTGAATGGCGATACAAACAAATCCTCAATGCTAAAGATTTTTTTAAATTGAATCTCTGATTTCAGCTCAAAGTTCGTAAAACATCTCAAGCTTGTTTACTTACATGTGTTTATTTGCAGAATGCTAATGTGCACATTAGCCCAAACAAGCAGAGCTATGTAGGTTCCGCCAATAAATAAATAAAGGGAGGAGGATGTATGGTCGTATTATAGCTGAAAATATATTTTATTTTGTTTTGCATGTACAGGTGTGAGTAAGAAGTGTGAGTATGCAATAACCACTCCACGGAGGAATGAATGAGCTCTGATATGACTTTGGTCTAGACTCCTTTGCAAGGAGGGGTACAGGCCTTGCGAGTTAAAACCAGATTTAAAAGCAAACTGATGATGACGATACCTTCTCTCTGCTCACCTTAAAAACGTTACCTTCACATGGTTATACAAGATGTAGAGGGGAGATAGTGAGATAGCTCTATTCAAAAATCCAATAACAGTTCACCATCTTGTACTGTTGTGTGCACAGGTGAGTTGAAAACGAAGCCAAAGAGAGACGAACCTGTTCCCCTGACTAAATATACACTTTTATTTCGAATCAACAGGATCTCCCTTGGCAGTCCTCTTGTGCGACGGGATTTTATATAAAAGCAAGGAATATAATATGTGTCGAATGAATATATATGTGGAAGGTGGAATGTGTGAACGGTTTCGAGGAGACTTGCACAGTCCCCTACATTCAAGATATACCCAGTTGGCGAGAGATGTTATGTAGGGCCTTTACAGATTTTTTTTGAAGGTGTGAGTGAGCACACACTCATATCATTTTAAGCATGAGATGGATGGATGACTAGCACGACGTGATAGAGAGAAGGATACCTGTACAAGGCAACATTCAAGTCCCATTTCACGCTTAAAGCGTATGTACAGCAGTAACAGAATTATTTTTAAATTTTTTTCCCTTCATCCCTTACGCATCAAAGTTTTAATGGGATTGTTACAAAAAAGAGGTAAACATTAAGCGGTAATAATAATAGCGTCACTAGAAGACTTTTTTTTCTTCTTTCATAATGGCTTTGGTTTTTTCCCTCTAGAAGCGTTATTTTTTTCCACGGCAGATGGATAATTTTTTTTGTTCAAGACAAATGGCAATTTTCTAAAATTGGAAAGCTCCCATTTGCCGTAGATGAGGGGGAGGAATTTTTGTTTGTGATGTCCACATGAGAAGTGCAATTTGTCAGGGGACTATAACACAACATCTTTTAAAGGACTCGAAGGGCTTTGATCGAACAGTTATATTTTTCTCACGTGGCACGCCGAGCAAATAAATGATAGTCATTAACTATCTACATGATTCACAAAGAATATCATTATCTTCTGTGGTTATTACGGATTGCAACAAGAGTGCATTGCATACACACTTATACCATTGCACATTTTCATCGAGGCAAACAAACTCGCTCACACTTTCATCTGCTGTTTGAACAGAAGAAGAGGAGAAAAAAAATTCATTACCAGAATCTCTTACACTCTTTCTTATTCCATCTTATCTCATTATTTCAAGAGTTGAGCGAAAATGATCTGAATAGGGAAAAAACTGATAATACCATAGTTAAACCAGGACTTGACCGTTGAAAGAGGGAACACGAGAGAGAAGAAAAAAGTGGTACTTTTTCTAGTACCGTAGAGAAGCTAACAATGTCTTTGCATCCATATTGCTCACCACCACACTTCTTTATTTATTTTTTATACTCTATCTCCGTTAATGACTTGTAAGTGCATTGCGTGAATGAGACATTTGAAAAATACGCAAGTAACCTCCACACAATGCATACAACTTTCTCACAAAAATTCTCTTTCTGATAAAAGAAATATAAAAAAGTAGGTACGGAGGATAACAATAATGAGGGGGTATATATATATATATATATCTATGTCTTTAATACTTTTCTCAAGTTACGATTGCACTTAAAGCAAGATAAATGTGCATTTGTGAAGCTTAAAGATGGAAAACGTGGTATCGATACACACATGTATATATAATACGGTCCATTGTTATGTGTCGACTATACCCTCGTTTTCATCTCGCTCAAGAAAGGGTTAATAAGATTTTAAAGTAAAGCACGTTTCACGCTCAACACACCACTCTTGTGAGGTGGTAGTGTGAATGAAACAGGTGGAGCAGGTGAATACATTTAATCCTGTTAAGCTACACCACAATCACTGTATATGCTACAGGTTGCTGGGATTGTTGACTCCATTTTTCTTTTTCACTCTACTCTACGGCTATGTACCAAAAGGATGAAATTTTCTGAGTTCCTTTTCGTGGGTTGGGGTCTCGACGGAAAAAAATGTGGTAATGTTGTAGGAACAAGAGAGAGAGAGAGAGAAATGTACAGTGAGCAGGATAACTGTACCGTTAACTTTTTGCTAGGTTTCTATCTAGCTCAAGAAAACTGCCTCAAGCAAAAGCAGTTGGTATGCAGATAGGAAAAAAAATGCATTCAAGATGCGGTTCCTTATTCCTCTTTCCTTCTCGGGCTTGGACACTCCTTCACTTGAAGGAATGATTTGAAAATGCTGAATTCCTATCCTCAGGATAAATTGGGCCATTTATTTTAGAGTTATTTTCGCAGGGAGACTATTAGGAAGAATGGGAATTTTTGTAAGGAAAGAATATAATATGGATAATCTTGCTCTGAGATCTTTCAGTTTTTCCTCTATTCAGGTATTCACTCATGCAACAATAATAGCCACATAATGATCCATCCATCTTTCCATCATGATGATATGACGAGATGATGATGATCAAAAGGCGCTCACATCACAAAATCCATTTCGGGGAGAACCCATTTCCCCTTCTATGTGCTTGTAATAATGATCATCATTAGGGATGAAAGGGTTGAACGCTCAAGTTGAAGAAAGGGATGTGCGTAACAAGAGGTAATTTTTTTTACATTTTTCGATTTGGCTATGGCGGATAAAAGGGATTTATATTATTTCAAATTAAACTTTGAAATTTTCCCTTTCTTCTCAACATCCCATCGATCTCATTCTCCCATTTATTCTGCTCTAACAACTCTCTGCGATTTTCGACCAAAACGAAAACGAGAGAAGAGAAAAAGGGAAACTTTTTTTCTACGACAAGCCGCAAATTTAAAAATCGGCCAGGAGGGAGAACACATATCTGACAGATTTACACTCCTATGGCAGGTTACCAGTCTCAAAAAGTCACTCACGTGATGCAATACATGCAATCAATCAAGCTTGTAAATATGGGGGATGTTCACTCCTCAACTCTGCTCTTATATCGCTTAATTATCTCAATGAAAATTATGCACAAGACAAGGAAGCAAAATCAAATAAAATTACTCCCTCAGGGGTCAACCTCATTCAGCCTCGCCCTTTTTTCAGAAATTACATGTTCAAAATAACACACAGTCACTTATTAATTTTTGTGTAAGTCGCATTTTATTTCCGTTTTTTGCATCTCTCCCTCGTATCACAATCAACGAACAAGAGAATTTGTAGCCAAAAAAAACAAACAACAAATAACAAAAAAATCAACAATCAAAACATGATCTTCTAAATCCTAATTATTACAACTAATACAGCTAAACTTAATCATTTCAAAAGATGAACCTTTAATAGTTGTTATATCATTCGATGATATGGAAAAAATACAGTGCAGTCTGCATCTGTACTCATCTGTCCCGTTTTGCTACCTTTATCAATTGAAATTTCTACCGAGTGGATGATAACTACATAAATAAATTTTTTGGCTGCCAAGAAAATCTAGTAAACAGTTAGAAGAGCTGCCACATTTGATGATTTTTGTTCTCTAGATAAACATAATACACACACCCTTGCCAGGGACTATGCTACATAACCACGAAAAAAATATTCGCAACCTGTAATACTTTTTTTGCTCATTAAGCAATAGTTATTAATAATTATTGCTATAATTATTATTATTATGGTAGTATAAAAGGGGAGATAAATCTTCTTCATATTACAAAAGATTATCTCTTTTTTCTCTTGAGATAGAGAGGTAATATATATAAATGTGTGTGTGTGGAATAATAAAAAAAACTCTACAACTTTTTTGCTAGCAGCACACTGGTAACTCTAATTCTACAGTTAATTACACAAACTAAAAAAGTATATTAGTAAATTAAATGGAATAAATGCAAATAATGGCTTGTTCCATGTTTGTGCTGTTGGAGTTGTAAGTAGATTTTATGTACACAATTTTGAAGCTAAATATTATTGTTTTTTGGTAAGGATACATATATAATTGTTAAGTAGGTGGACTACCCTTGGATGCACTTTCAAGGGAAGGTTTATTTACATGGGCTATTTTTTCTAGTCTAAAAAATACTCTTGTTTTCCTTGTGATGTGTGTGTGTGTGTGTTTGGTAAAAGTAAAAATTAAAAATAATACCCATTCTCATTTCCACTCTCAAATTTTTCTCAATTAATCTCGCTTCTGTTGAGATTTTTGTAGTTTATATAATTTGTACAAATTTTGTTGATTTCTTCTTTTTCAGAAAAAGAATCTCAGTTTTCTTATCTTAACATCTATTTTGAGGTTTTTTTACATTCCTACGATGTGAATATGCTACGTTGGATTTTCAATTGGCAGGTTTTGCCCATCTACAAAAGTTAAAGTTTTTTTTCCGTCTTCTAATATCAAAACTACATCAGATGATTTTTGTTCGTTTACAGTATACACATTATGATAAATCGATTTTTTGCGGATTGAGTAGAAAACGATTTTTTTTTGACAAAAATCCCATTTCGCTTTTCTTTACAAAGCTGCCAAAACAAAATCGTTAAAGGTGCATATATAATAATATATGAGGTTCTATTTCAACAGAGAGGAATAAGTTAATCTCATTGTTACTTCTTTAGCAGTCATGATAACCCCTCCGAGAGACCTTAAGTATTCGTTCCAAAATAGCTGAGTATACTTCGTGGGTGGTTTTGATATAAAACCCCTCATCTTTTATCTCGTGTCATTTATACTCCATATAAGGGAAGAAAATGTTAAACTTTCTTCAAAAGCAATTCTACGCTAACTTATTGTTATTACAATTAATGTACATTGTTGGCTTGTTAGTTACATAATGATAAACTAGCTTAAGGAGAGGTTTTATAAGTTAAATGCAGTTTTTTCTGTAGTCTCATCATTTTTGTTCACTGAATCATCGTCATCATTAAATTTTTTCACAGAAAAAGTAAAAAAATTAACGAGGGGAAGGATAGTTATATTGTTACATAATTTATACATATAAATGCTATACTGTATATTTTTGCTAAAACGCTTTCTTGGAAAAAATATTTGGCAACCTTTGCTGATTATTAAACAAAATGATCTAGGATCATTCTCTCTCTCACGACCACCCTCACCCTTCAGTTTTTTAATTTACACTTTCTTATATAGACGCAACCAAGAGATTCTAATCTCTTTGGAATTTCCTAAAAAATCTAAAAATAATCTACAATTCAATTCGCTATAAATATACACTCACTTTTCTCTATGCCGTTTTTTCTTTATGCATTGTAAAATGTATCGAGATTCTTACAGAGGTTTTTTTTTCCTTTTTGAAATCTGAAATGCGGAAAAAAGTCTTTTCAGTTGCTTTCTTGGAGTTTTTTTTTTGAAATTTTCCAATACAACACATGTTTTTCCTTGAGATACGGAAGAGTTGTCCTGAAAGTTGCTTTGCATTTTTTGCATAAATGGTTCACACGCAGTCTTTAAAAATTTTGGCAGAGGACAAATTTCCTCTTTATATGGATTGCCGGTGAACACGTTCGAGATGCAGCTTAACGCTCCCTTTTTGGGTGAAGGCTTTGCCACATATCCCACAGAGAAATGGCTTCTCTCCCGTATGGACCCTTAAATGTCGCTCAAGGGTGCCTTTAACAGGGAACCGTTTTGAACAGTAGGGGCAAGGATAGCGACCATTCCGGTCTTCAGTGATGCTGCTGTTACTACTATTACTGCTGTTGTGGTTGTGACCCGCGCTTGGGGAAAGAGAACCGAGGTTCTTGGAAAGAGAGTTGTTGGTAACTTGGGCCGAGGCAGTCTTGAGGATTTGAAGAATCGCTGCGTTCTCTGCAGCTCGTGCGGCAGCTGCAGCCGACAATTCGGACTCGATTCCATTACCCCCATGGTGGTGATTGTGGTTGTGGTTATGGTACTGAGAAGACGATGGGGAGGAAGCGGAAGAGGGAGGTTTTACAGAGAGGTTTAGCACTTCCGGGTGAAACTTCTCCATGTGGAGATCCAAGTTTTTCTTGTGAGTGAACATTTTCTGACAGTGGGAGCATTTCATTTGGAATACTGTGGTTTTCCCTTTTTGCGCTGTCATCGCTTGCGCACAGGATTTGGCGTGAGTATTCATGTTGGATTTTTGCGAAAAGGCTTTTCCGCATTTGCACAAGTACGGCTTTTCGCCGGTGTGGGTACGCTCGTGAATTACCCAGGATTGCTTCCAGTGGAATGTCTTACCGCAGTAACGGCAGGTTCGCTCATTGTGTGGGGCGCCGGTAGAGGGAGGAGGGATTTTATTTACTTTGGGGTTCCTTTGGTGGTGGAGGTTTGAGTTGGAGGTACGGCTATTATTGCCAGCAGACCATTGGGAGGATTGTCTTCCCATGGGGAGGGGACGGGAGGTTCCTACGAGCCCAATGTCATCATCGCCGTCGCCTGCGCACAATAACAACGTCGGTATTTAAAAACTCGAAAATAAAATAAGCACCTGCGAATTGTTTTTGCTAGCGATTTTTTTTCACTTACCATCGTACATTCCCATCTCATCATCATTGTATGACTCATCCATCCCATTTTCTTCACCGTTACCATTCATCTCGTCCAGGAAATGCGAAAACATGAAATGGTTCATGTCATCTGAATAATTAAATAAATAGTAATGAAAAGAAAGTGAAAATGCAACTTGAAATGTTTAGCATGATTTCTTAAAACAACTTGTCTTACATTTCATCATTTCTGGATGAACAGATATGTCATTAGAGTCATATTCCTGAGAAGAGTCCACATCATCAAAGTCCACATCCCCATGTTGTGCATCTGTCGATGACACCACATTCTGTGACGATCTTCTACTATGATGACCCCCATCTTGGTTGGGATGTCTTCGAGTTCTATTCTGTTTTTTAAAGTGGACCTTAGCATTATTCCCTCCTTCCTGTATTTCTTCCGAAGAGCAGTCTTCTGATTGTGGCCCTAAAATAGCCTGCGGAGGAGGTAACGGTTCCAAATCTTCGCCTTCCCCACCTTCATCTGCTGCTGGTTTTCTGTCCCCATTTACTTCTTCATCCCCTTCTCTTTCCTCACCGGCACCATCAACAGAGTCATTGTCTCCTCCCTCTTCATTTCCCCCTCCATTGGTATTATTGGCACTACCACTTTTTTCTCTTTTCATTGGGAAAAATACACCGGTCTCTTCCTCCTGCCCGTTTTTCCCTGAGAGTTGTATAAGTTGACCTCCATTTTGCATGAGGAAGTCCATGAAAGATTCTAAATGTCATTAATTATTTTAAAATTAGCTTTTAAAATAAAAATGCCAAAGTGCCTAATTAACGCTTTCCTTTTCAACTTACCAAACTGAAGATTCAAAAATTCCCTGTGGAGCTCAAGCTCCTTAGAAATCCTATAAACTTGAACATGCTGCTTCCTCAAAACCTCCTCCAGAAACTTTTGCCTCCGCTCCATCTTCATCAATTACCGATTTTTTGACCGAAGTCAGTCTCACGTGTAGCAATTATCTCCCTGAAAAAAAATCCACTACAAACGTTTCTCTCACGCATGGACTAGTTTGGCAGTCAAGTTGCATCCAGAAAATCGAGATCACCGTTATTTTTAAAAAACACATGCACACATGACGCAATTTTTTAGTGCACTATCAATTTCTTCCCAAAAAATATTCCTATCACTGACACCTACTTAATCCCCCTATAACATTCACTCGCTGTCGCTCAACTTCCTCACGAACGACAACCCCTCACAAAAAACGTTAGCGCACTTGAACAAAATAAATACAAATAATTAAAATTCCTCCAGTTTGAAAGCCCTTTGTTACAATTTCCTCTGAGTAGATTACTCACTCCGCTATATAATTTCAACAATGACTCATTGTTAGAAAAAAGAGAGAGATAGAACGAAAAACGTAGTTTCTTGTGGAGGAGGAGGTGGAGGGTTGGAATTTTTGATGGTAGAGATGAATAATTGTTTGAAGCTACATGGAGTAGAAGTAGGATAGTACCCAAGTAATACTACATGATAGAGATGATAGTGCTACCAAATAAGGAGCGGAGAGACAGACACAAAAAATATTTTTCTCATTCGTCTCGTGGTCTATTCTATATAACACACGGGGTAATGTAACCTAATGTGTTAAAACCAATGGACTAGCAACAGAAGAAGAACTACATTTTCATTTCACATATTTCAGAGAAGGAGTCTCTCTCTCTCTCTCAGAGAATGTGCAAGAAGAGAAGGAAGCATGTTTATAAGTGTACATTTGAATGTGTACTTTTGCCTGGCTATACCTAGTCAATTGAAAATGTTGAACGGAGAGCAAAAGCACATCATCATGCCATTTTATCATCATCATCTTAGGATATTCCTCCTGAGGAGGAGAGCTTTGAGCTATATGAGCTATCTTCCTATTATTATTATTTCCATCAAAGAATTTTCCCACTTGGAAAATGAATTGATCCATAAAACAAGAAAAAATATTTTTCTCTCTTCTCCTTCACTCGACGCTATAAGGAGTAAAGGTGGGTTGTAGATGAAGACACCCGGGTGGTATTCATAGTGTCACAATGCTTCGTTCCTATACTACTTTTATCATGGTAGTCGACATTTTTCTCAGGCTAAATTTTGATCATCAATATAAAATATTGAATAGGGAAAGGATAGCTCAAAGCTCTACAAAGTTACAAGGAAATAGCCAATACCCATCGTCATCATCATCAACGATCGCTCCACGAGTGGAAATGAGAGGATGCTGTGTGTTATATATACTTACGCTATTCACAAGAATTTCTGTTCAAATGTAAAACTTAAAAAAACTATTTAAGCTATCTCTATCTAAGTAGAAAGGAGGGAGAGAGAGAGAGAGTGTGTGGAGTAGGGTATATTTTCATATTATTATAAGCTACCTTGAAAACTTTTTAATCCCTTTTGGTAATATTCCTCCTCTATTTTGAATATATACAACGAGTTTCTATCGTCGTCGGGGTCGTTTGAATACATAGTGTTATATAGCGAACGTTGTCGTCAAACATTCACTTCTCTCTCTCGCAGTTCTCTGTTGAAATTGACTTGAAACAAGGAGCTCTCATGTAAAGAGCAAAGAAGGCAAAACGCTATTGGTATTGGTATCGCTGCATCATACATTCAATTTCAATCCTCCACTACCTTTTTCCACAAAAGTCGACGACGTCCTCCTGGTCCTCGTCATGTAGTGCATTTTGGTATTATTGGGAATTGAAAAGACTACCTCTCCTCCTCTTCCCTGAAAAACAGAGAGAGAGAGAGAGAGAGCAGAGCAGAGCCACACTCTTGAAGAACAAGAGACTCAAAAGAGAGAGAAGGGTAGACCGCCGTTTTTGTGCTATCTTCATCAATAGGTAATACCTAGAATGAAAATGAACTAATCCATCCATCCAGCAACATATTACACAGTGCGGCTCCATCAGAGATCCATGCACACAAGAGCATACGCGAGAGAGGAGATTGTTGGCGAGCAGGAGAAGTGGAAGAGGGGAAACTAGCTATATTATATTTTTTCATCCTTTCTGGTGATTATCTACATGTTTCTAGCTAGGTAGTTGTGTGGAGAATATTATGCTATACGATGACTTTTATTATTACTGCGCTACATCATAGAACATGGTGTTCTATGACAAAAATATTGTGTGCGGGGTGGTGTTCCTTGCTAGCTTGCTTGTTAACTCGTATCGAGTTTAGAATAATTTTTTGGGGCTGGCTATGCTCATTTCATTATTGGCAATCTGTATCATCAAAAGCTATATTGTATTTTTTTTTTTATTCCTAAGTTTATAGACTTATTTGCTGGCGGCGTGAAGGGAAATGCTGAGCAAAAAATGGTATTCATTTTTAGTCAATTCTACTACACTATGCTTACGGAGACGCTATCAATATATATCAATATGTGAGCAACGAAGCGGGTGGTGGTGGTTTTGGATCGAATTCAATCTAAATTCGATATAGCGTCACCCCACACTATACAAAATGAGGGAGGGTGCGGGTGCGTTATGTAGACGAAGTGGTAATTATATATGCACCAGCCAACCCCCGAACATGAGCACAATCTTTGACAATTAGGTAGAGCACTAGAGGACGTAACAAAGGGATGAAATCAAGCTTAATAAAAAAAAACTTTATTTTCTCATGAAACTCTTTGCATTCAACGTTTATTGAATATGTAGTTAAATATAGTATTAGTTGTAACGTTATTTTATGAATATATAGGGTGGTGTGTATATTTCAAAGGTGACAAGTAGCTAGCGCCCTCTATTCTGTTTATAAATTATAGCATTATTTTATGTAGCTTAATCAAGTCAGGAATTTTTTTCGGGGGTAAAGCAATCATTCCTTTTTTTACACTCGCGGATTTTTGGGGGCAGTAGCCTCTGTGTAGGTGGGTGGGAATAAGGAGTCATACGACGGGGGAGGGTCTGTCCGACCATACTTGGCAGAGTGGTTGGAGCACACTGTTTCAGTTTGGAGATCAACAGGGGTGATCCCTCCAGGGGACGGTTCGTAGGGAATGTGAAGACCTGGAATTGTCTCGCCTCCGTATTCAAAGTAAATATCACGGAAGTGCGGTCTCAGGTGATGTTGATGATGGGGTTGACGATTGTGGTAGCGACGCAGTCTCATCTCAGACATTTGCAAGGGGAGAGGGTCATTCAACCGGAGACCGGCTTTCATGTAGGATTTGTAGGCGAAGATGAGCACCAGGAGGAATACGATAGGGACAAATTTCTGGCGTAGAAAATTCCTTACTCGGTACTTTTCTTGGTTTTTCGATTTCACGATGATGAATCGCTGTTGATGAATGTCACCATCTCGAACCACCCCCATTTTCTTTTGGTAGAGGATATCCAACTCCGTACAGGAGTATTCCCCGCAGTTTGTCTCGGGCGTTGTGGGGCAACCTTGTTGAAGGGGGTCCAGTCTGTACTGCTGCACGCGGCATGTCCAGGTTCCATCTGAGAAATAAAGACATGTCAATGAGTGATAATAGAAATTATCATGCGAGAGGCTTATCTGACATGCGATAAATGCTTTTCTTACGTTTTTTCAGGGAGTAGTAGATAAGCATGTACTTGAGCTCCAAGGTTTCCCTCTGCTGGTCCCTGTATGATTGACCGTAGTTGGGATGAAACAATGGAAATGAGATTCCTTGATCTTTCAGATGATAGTAGAGAATCATAGGGTGTCCAAACGGACCCAAGTACTGATCAAAGCTGTCCCTTCCGCACATCACTGGGTAGCCATTTCCATAGGCTGCCCAAGGCTTGAACTACAACACGGAAAAATACCAAAATTCATAATTTAATAATCCCCATAAAGTTTTAAAAATAGTTTACACATTTATCAACATTTCCAACCATTATGAATTTAGCGCATTCTCCAGAACCCGTAAAGTTCCACGGTCCAACATTCAAATTAATGGAGCGAATTCGAACCAGAGTCGCGTTCATATTATCCTCCCCCAGCAACGTTCCCATTAGGGTGCTCGGATCTTCAATGAAAGTGCATGGTCTAAACCGAGAAAAGTACGAGTTGGTCCTGTCCTTAGACTTTGCTGACCTTTGCAAGCTGACCGACATGATTTTCGAAGCGTCGAAAATCGCCGGAAGTCTTGAATGTTGTGGTAGCACTGGGTCTGGACATAAATGATTGTTTTGGATTTCCTCTGAAAGTCATTCAAGAAAAAACATTTAAACATTTAAATATTTAAATATTAATCTTCATTTCCGGAATATTTGCTTGGAAAAAGAATAAATGTGAAATACCTGCAGGTGGTTTCAAGCTTAGACTTCCAATTACTGGAAAACAGCCAAAGATGAGGAGAAAGACAGTGATAAATTTAACATACATGGTCTAAACCGAGAAAAGTACGAGTTGGTCCTGTCCTTAGACTTTGCTGACCTTTGCAAGCTGACCGACATGATTTTCGAAGCGTCGAAAATCGCCGGAAGTCTTGAATGTTGTGCTAGCACTGGGTCTGGACATAAATGATTGTTTTGGATTTCCTCTGGAAGTCATTCAAGAAAAAAAACATTTAAACATTTAAATATTAATCTTCATTTCCGGAATATTTGCTTGGGAAAAGAATAAATGTGAAGTACCTGCAGGTGGTTTCAAGCTAAGACTTCCAATTACTGGAAAACAGCCAAAGATGAGGAGAAAGACAGTGATAAATTTAACATGGAATCCTGCCTGTGCGTCATTTTCAAATGTAACACCAGTCATGCTTCCCCGTTTTCTTGTGATTGTCACCATTCTGATGGCCCTGTCACTTGTGACAACTCCTCCAATGCTATACCTAACCCTATCCTTTATAAATTATTCCCGTTTCAACATATCTGGAACATTTTATTTAATAAATTCCCACATCCAACCAAACAGCTTCTCTTTGCTATTTTCACTAAAACCATTTAAAAGTTATCGTATTAAATATTTATTCTCCCACAAAATCTGTCTTATTTACTCTCATTCCATCACAGCATAGTAGTGTCGTCCATTGTGCTTATTCTGTAACCTCTAGTCGCACCAATAATCTTCGCTGGAATCGACTATTCCATTGGAACAAGGAGTTTCCTTGACTTTTTCCACCTTTCTTGAGAGAGTGGGATAATAGGGCACAACCACAGGCCAAGTGAAGGCTCAACCACTCCACCGAATATGTATTTACATGTGTAAGCCTACCCACAGAGAGCTATCCCCTCCATCTCCATAACATAATGTGGAGTATAGTCAGGAGGATTCGATTACAAGGGAAAAACAGGAAAGCAACTAGCAACAGTAGGATCCCTATATGGTTCGTTCGTGCATATGATGTACCTCTCCATTCACTCGAGAAATGCTCCGACTCCAATTTCCTCTTTCCTCCGAGTTAAGAGCAAACCACCTCACGTAAAACATGAAGCCGTGTGTGTACACAGACATGCACAACATTTCGAGAGCAGTGCATAAGGAATGCGTAGCAAGCTGTAATAAAATAGATTCTGGAGGACAAAACAAAATGTGGATGGTGACGGTGGCATTTTCCTGATTTTTTTCTTCTTCCTTTCTCGTTTCCTGCATGCGAGCAGGCTGCATAGCAGAGATTGACTCGAGATAAAAAATTCTGCAATTGATTTTTATTTTTTTAAACTTCATCCCTGGTACGACCAACTGACAAGAGTTTGAACATTTGAGTAATCTTTTTTGTCTTATACTTGTCCAAGAATACACATGAGCACAATTTTACAATATGATAACAATAATTAGTGTATAGCTAAAAGTTATAATTTATGGATGAGATTCTTCAGTTGAATATGAGATGCTGAAGATGTCTTCAGTTCTTTGCATGACACTTGGGTTAGTTATCAAACTTTTAGAGTAAAATTTGCGGAGAGAGACTGTGAAAAGTTTTATGGCAGAGTATTTACGTGGGTAGGTGGGAAGTTGAGGGAGGTGAGGGAATGAGATGAGCAGTAGTTTCATCAATAGGCTCTTGTTCCCCCTCTGGCACAACCGGATGTGGAGATGAAGGCGGGATAATGGGGTCACTCGAGGTAGGATTGCTAATGTCAGGGTTCGTTTCTTGTGGAGGATCTGTCGGACTAGAAGGATTGGATCGAGGGGGAGATGGTGAGCGGTTTGATTTAACTGTACGAATTGCTTCGTTGTAGCTTGGAGGTTGCACAATAGACTCGTACGGAGGTGGAGGGAGATCGTCATAGGCGGGGTAGTCATTTACAGGAATGTCGTACACGACATGGTTCAAGATTAACGAGGGAAGGAGCATATCTGCACTTTCGGTAGAAGAAGTATTATTCCCGTCCCGGATTAGGCTTCGAAGGTAGCATTGCCGCTGGCGAAGGACGTTTCGATGGCGGTCCAATCCACTTCGAGACGCTTGACGACTAGCTAGTTTCAGTCTGGTAAATTAAATATGGTGCCATGTATGTTAAACGATTTTTAAAAAACACTGCAGATAAATTAAAGTTGTGAAATGTACGTACCTCAATCTGCGAGTGACATAGAAAACGCTGAGGAATAGAAGGGGCATGATAAGCGCTCTTAGAGTGCTGACAAGAATTTCTAGATAAGTAGGTTCATCCCTCCTCCACGGGGGTACTGCCTGGAGTAAAATATCCAGTTTCTCATGATCCTTCCGATGTCTCCAGAAGCCCAGGGTTTTCAAAATATTCTCCTTTTCTGAGCAATCATACATTCCACACAGGCGAAACGAATTTCGCTGTTTAGCACCTTCACAACGAGTTTTTTCCGAGTCTATCAAATATTGCTGGACGCGGACGGTACAGATCCCAGCTATATATTTTTAAAAAACATTTTCTGGAATTTACTCTCGCTTTGTTGACAATCAAAGGTTTTACAAGAGCTAATTACCGAAACGAGTGGTAAAGACGATCTGCACAAACTGATTCCCATTGACATCTGGTTCCAGCCAGAAGCTACTTCCATCCTCATCCCCTCCATGACTATTATTTCTCGGAGGGACCACATTCAAAGTCCCATTATGATGCTGAACATTAGACAAATTAAAGCTGGAAAAGGACAAGCCCAACTTGCCCTTTTGAAACTGCCAAATATAGGGATGATACAGTGAGCCAGTGGTAACTTCCTTTGGACTTATTTTGGATTTAGGAATCCTGCAAATAATCTTTGGAACATTTGACCTCTTCAAAAACGTCGGCTCTGGCAGCCTCAGCTTTATATGTTCTTCACATTGCTGCGCCCCAGAGTAATTCCACGGTCTAGAGTCCACATGTATAGCTTCGATAAGCGCCATACTGAGCATTCGTTGTGGCCCATTAGCTTCCAAAATGCAAGGCAAATCTTCATAAATATGAACCTCCCCATTTGTCGGTGACCTTACTGTGTAAGGCTCACTCACCGACTGCAAATGATCCATAAAGCGGAATACCGACTTGTACGGGAGATTCGCAGTGTCAATGTCTTTCCCAGCGATAGCCTCTTGCAAATCTGGACAAAGTTGTTCTGTCTTGTACCAATCTGCAAAAAACAAACCCACAAAATTATGTACATTCTTTTCATTCATAAAAACAAATAATAATAAAAAAATCCATAAAATATCCTTGCATCATTATCACGTACACTCTTTGTACTGCAAGTTGTTCTCGTCAGCGGCATTGTTATTCCCTGCACTAAATCTGACCACGCTAAAAAATGTGATGCAGCAGATGAGGAGGAAAATGTCTGAGTGGAGATCAACCCCCATTTGATCAAGATAATGAAGAGGACACTTGACTAGAAACTTTCTCACCAATACCACCTCACATGGGCAACCCCACAAAGGTGGTAATTACAACCCATTTGAATTCATTAAGAGGGATGCACTCAAAAATACACAGCTGTAGTTTCTTTTATTTGATTTGCAATGATTTATTGGGATTTTATTCCTCCTCCTTCCAAAATCCAGTTAGCATACAAAAAATGCTATTTTAACGTTTCAACTTAATTCAAAATGGAGAAATCCTCTTGCACCTATTTTTTATTCAAGGAGACAAAAAAAGTTTTCTCGTGACCTTAACACATTACCACTACATTGGGAAAAGTGAATGGAGTCAAGTTGTGTAAATAGTAAAGGCAAATGCACAACATATACATGAAAAAATTATAGCTCAGCAGGAGTCCTGTACGAAATTGGTAGTATGTTTTATAATGCAGAATGGCAAAGTACGCAATAAAAAGGATTCTTGTGGATTGCCCACCTCTTTGCTGCATTACTAGTTTCTCAAAACAAAAGAATGCATTGGGATATCTCGTATGTGCTTTTAGTTATCATCGTTCTATGCTTTTGCTCAACTTCCATTCACAATTTTTTCTCTTAAAAAATCAATATGGTTTCACATCCACCGCTGAAAAGACAGAGGCAAAACACCGAAATTTACCCGTTTCTCAGCTGACGATCCGGGAGCGTGTGTGTTTTTCTAGGAAAAGAAGAAAGTGTAGCTTTCATTTGTGCACATTTTTATGACATCATATAAAAAAGACTCTCATGTGTAATCAGTCCCATTGCCAAACTGCGTACGTAATAACTTTCTCATGATAATCGTAAGAAAAATTTGTAACTTTCTGAAATGACACGTAACATCTCACATCCGACTCTGTGGTATCCTCTGTGGGGAAATGACAGCAAAAAATCTATCGCGGCTTTCCAAAAGGGAAAGCATAAACAAAAAAACTTTCGTGAGTTGAGGTGACATTTGAAAGATGTTGGCTTCGCATCTGCCATGAGTACATGATACAACATGACTGTTGTCCTTGGCGCATTTGCATGTGAGTACAAATGATTAATGGAGCAGATGTAATGATAATTCTAATCGTTACCGTCATTATGCATCGATTTCCACTTTTTCTTGAAAAATTACTCCGTTGGGAAAAAAATGAAATGGAAACTGATCCTCCACCTTTTAAGTGGAGGAGAGAAATGATGTGACATGAATTGGAAATTAGACAGTAGTCGAAGATTTTCGCCGCGAGGGAAAAAAGTGAGACTGATTTTCTTCTGGGGATAGGGATGATGATGAAGATGAAAATATCAGAATATAACTTACGACGTTACGACAAAGATGATTGTACTGGTTGACCCCAAATCCACATATAACAGCTTTTCATCTTCTCTAAACAGGTACAATAGGCGTGTGGCGATGAACGTACAACATGTAATCTGGCATGTGGTGGTTTTGTGGGGAAAAACGAAATCACTGTCAACTCTATTGATTTTGAAGGGATGCAAGGGATTACAGTTTTTGTACTAATCTATCTGAATTAAAGGAAAATAAGTGGACATATGTCAAGATATGGCGATAGAGTGCGGTTTCTCACAAGGAAAAAGTTTTACATGATTGACGAGTTGGAATATAAATTTCTAAAAAAAACAGAATATTTCTATTGCTATTGCTTGTGCTATTCAATTTCATTATACTAAGAAATAGCTCATCCTTAACGAGAATTTGCCTTTCCCGATTAATCTTGCAAATCTAAATAAATCTAATTAATGAATTTCTAATTTTCTCATTAAATGGCCGACTGCTTTGGAAAGCATTAAGAAACTTCTTCTTTCGAATTATTACCAAGTTGAGGTTGACTTAACTCGACTTGCTAATAAAAAGTATTCCTTGTCGGCTAAAAAAATATAAATGATGAAACCCACCATGGTCAATTTTTTTCTGGGTAAAGTACACACATCACAAATCTCTCAACTACACTTTTTTTTCGAATACAGAGGAAGCGGTTTCTAGTATTATGACGATGAGGCGTTTAATGACGACGACGAAAATGATATGATGCTCGTTTGTTCAGAGTGAAACCGGTTGTTGTATATTTAAGTGGAAAAAATCACAAAGATGATCTGTGCGAAGAACGTTGGTTGATTAGGCTTGAAAACTTGGCAAAATGTACGAGTACGATGTGTATGCAAACGAAATGTGTAATGTGCACTGATGGCTATGTATTTTTCTATGTATACGGCTAGGTATATTTGTTAGAAAAATATTTTTCCCTTTAGGTCATTGCTTCTCTCTCTCTCATCTCATCTTTTAGATTCAGCTCTGACCTACGAACTGGCAAGTTTGGTGAGTACAAATAAGCAAGCACTGTCAGTCTCTGTGCAGAGCTGAACCTGCTCACTTGAAAAATATCTCTGCACTCGAATCCCAACCTTTTCTCAATGAATTGAGAACAAGCGAGTTTCACCAATTGAGTGGAAACAGGTGAACTACAAAGGAAATTTCAACCATGGGGGGCAGGTTGAAATTCCGAGGTGGAGTAAGTGCCGTCGTTGTGGTGCTTGCCCTTGTGCTTAGTGACACATTTGTGAACTCACAGTATTACGTCAACGAGGAAACCAACCCAGTTTACAATGTAAACCCGGAAATTATCCCTGGGGAAGGGATCGTCCCTCAAAAACTCGCCATTGTAGAGGCAGTTCCTCGATCCCCAAGGAGAATGGAAGTGGAAAGTGATGAGGACGAAGAAGATGAGGAGGATGAGATGGAGGAAATTGTCAAAACTCCGGCAAGACGGAGATTCGCCTCAAGAAGTGGAACTTCTGAAGATGTAAGAAGACAATTTGATTTAGCGAAAGTACCACATTTTCAAAATAAAATGTTCGAAATGACTCAACCTAAAGGTGCTTCTTTCGAACGGGATTCTCTGTCAAAATGATAGAGTTTTTTGAGGTGACCAAATCAGGTTTCAGTCAGACCGGCGTGACTAGTGAAGCAAAAATGTGACAAAAGAGGGGTACACATATACGTACGCACCTTACCATCTTGTCTAGTGACTTGCACATCTCATCAGTTTTATTGGTTTTTTGTTGTGAACTCAATATTTAATCAAGTCAACCAATTTACCATTCAATCGCGTTTTTACACATGCACACTTCTCGCGAATACGTGATTCGTACAATTTAACAGATGGAATATCTTAAATCGCAAAATAATGCTCTCTAAAACACAAAAGAGATATGCAGTGAGATGGTCATCAACTAATTTAACTCGTTTTCTCTCGCGAGAGTTTTCTTTTATTTAGAGAGAAGGTGTTATTATTACCATGAAATGATTGGGATCAGTGTGCCAGTTTTTTCCCTTAATAAATGCTTATTATTTGGCTACTGATAAAACATACTTTTTATTACTTGCACCCTCGCTATAGAGGAAGTTTTTTTTAAAAAATATATGCATTTCCAATTGACAAGAGAAATTTGTTTTTTATGAAGGATGAAGATGATGAAGATACACCAGCACCTCCATCAGACACCAGAAGCCGCCTGGCTGGACGCCCTCGACCCCTTAAACTTCCCGTTGGGTTTAATGATAGAATAAATAAAAAAATGAAAAGGAGTAAAAGTAAAAAGGAACCTTTACACGGGGATCCTGATCCAATTGACGAGGAAGATGAAGATGGTCGCATGCCAGAAGGGAGATTATTATGGCCGTTTAGCATTGAGATCACGAAAGGTGCCAAAGATAAAGGATGGGGTGGTCCTGGCGGCTATGGCTCGTAAGTTTTTTTTGCACAAAATGTAGTTTAGTTATAACATAAGTAAAACAAATAGAGTAATCTCTCTTCAAGTCTTACTGTCCCTTTTTTATACAACGAAATCTCCTTCTTTCGCTTTCAAATTTTTTTAAATATAAAAATACTCCAAACATTTAACATGCGCACATACATTCCCACTCACAATTTTTGTAAAATGAGCTGAAAAGCAGGGATGAGAAAGAAAACAAAAAAAGTAGTGTATCTAACAGAGATAAAAACGCTAAATGAAAAGGTTCGGAATCCCGCCTGTACCGGGTCCCCCTGATCATCCACCAGGTCATCCAGAACCTCCACCACATGTTCATGATCATCCTCCGTACTTTGACCATGACAAAGAGTATGACCCTGATGACGACCCTGAAGTGCAGAAGCTTCGTGTTGAACTCTTCAAAATGAAGAAGAGAACCAAAAAGTGGAAAAAGATTGTGAAATACAACTTGGCGGAAGTTGGAGCTCAAGTTATTACCAAGGCCATTGAGTTCCTTGAATTTATTTAAGATTTTGGCAGCCCACCCACCAAACAAAGTTTTGATGTTAATTGAAAATTAATTAGCTCATTATCTTGTCAAACATTTTCTCATACTTTGTTATTAATTTCATTTATTACGTAATTTATTATTTTTTGTAATAATTAAAATTCTTCGAGTATTCTTTCATCATCCCATATCGCACCACCTAAATTGTGTCATTTTTTTCTAAAAAAAATTAGTATTTGTTTATGTACAAAAAATCTTGTCAGCTTCCCAATTCGTTTGTAAAGGACTAATCCTACATAGAAAATTGTAGAAGGCATTTCTTTTCCTGTGGAAATTCGACTTTTTCTCACAATTTTAAATACGGCCTTATATCTAGCCCACCTGACGGTGCCCGCTTCGGACCTCCACCCAATGCGGGACAATACGGAAGGATTGGGCTTCACAAAGGACGCTTTCCTCCAGGCAGGGATGGTGGCTACTTTCACGCCAGCTCAGGTTGGGGTCAACAAAACGGCTGGGGATGGGATGCTTTCATCGAGCACGAGAAGCACAGGCTGAAATACGAGATTTTGAAGTTGAAAGCGAAAAAGAAGATTGCCGTGTTGCAGAACAAAGTCGAGTTGAAGAAGTTGTTTAGCATGCTGCTTCAAAAGAAGATTCAAGCTCTTGAATGGTGGTAACTCTAGTCCACCGCGTGTATTTGTGCATCCACCTCAAAAAAGTCTGATAAAGAGTGGAGGAGAATCTTTGTAAGCGAAACACCAAAAACGAATTATACACACCACTGCGCTAAAAATTCTACACTTATCGCAGACTTGTAATTATATCTTATCCAAGTCTTTACATTGAAAAATTGTTGATATTTTTATACACACAGACACACATTAACAACATATCTCTTAATCTATTCCTTTCTACTTTGTTGTGCTCTTGTGCTACACAAATACTCTCTTATTTATTCCTATTATGATATGTATGTTTATTTATGAACGATATAACTTATCCGTATGAATAAAATGCAAGCCAATGATTTTTATGGCATGTGCTATTTTTCTATTTGAAAAAATGGAGGAGGAGAATGCAAGAGTTTCGAATTTTACTTTTACTTCAACTTTTTTCTCCTCTTAGATTAGATGCATAAGGGATATATGAAAATTACATATATTATACTGTGAATCTTCTTTCAGCACAAAATTTAACTTTATGTCTTCTTCATCTCATCTGTTATGAAAGGAAAAGTTTAAAAAATGATTGAAAACATGATAAGCATTGATAAGGTTGAATGATAACTTGCAAATAACTGTGCAGCTACCACGAGTGGTTATCTCATCAAGGTAATAAAATGCAAGCCAATGATTTTTATGGCATGTGCTATTTTTCTATTTGAAAAAATGGAGGAGGAGAATGCAAGAGTTTCGAATTTTACTTTTACTTCAACTTTTTTCCTCTTAGATTTTCACTTTGAATGCATAAGGGATACATGAAAATTACATATATTTTATATTGTGAATCTTCTTTCAACACAAAATTTAACTTTATGTCTTCTTAATCTCATCTGTTATGAAAGGAAAAGTTTAAAAAATGACTGAAAACATGATAAGCATTGATAAGGTTGAATGATAACTTGCAAATAACTGTGCAGCTACCACGAGTGGTTATCTCATCAAGGTGGTGGTGGTTGGGGAACTGGTCCTAGTTGGGGTTGGGGAGGTGGGTATGGGGGCGGCCCAGGGGCTGTAGGAGTATCTCATCCTTACGGATGGAAACCGGGTGACTTGACTGATGAGGAAATCCTCAACTCAAAACGTATTAGATTTTGCTTGACATTGTAATCTGTAATCATTATCTGTATTCGTGTGATTTGATTTTGTAGAGATTTTTTCTCCTTGATTTTTTATAGACTACAAAAAGTATCGTAAGAAGAAGAAGAAGAAAATTAAGAAGTTGAAGAAGAAGCTTAAATTCAAACGACTTGTTCAAAAGATTCTCCAGAAGCATATCACTTACCTGGACAAGATCGCTCCATATTAGGAATTGACTGATGGTCGTGTGGTTCCTTTCATTGTATTATTCAACAGAAGCCATGAATGCATTTAGTATAGTCATTTAGGCGTTTGTATCGTGTTGGTCAAATAAAGACGATTTTTTTTATCAAATAAAACATATTAAGTGTCCACTATTTATATATACGAGGGTTGTACCAAAATTATCTGGCCACTTTCCGGTCTCGATAACGAGACAGGATATGATTAATAATGTTTCATCTGCATATCAATCGAAAGAGGGAACGATG